>JAPDSC010098861.1:46293-70831 GCA_026290005.1 Latrodectus geometricus | reverse complement strand
ATATATATATATATATATATATATATATATATATATATATATATATAGTGAAATTAAGATCAAAACAACTATTTGAGACAGTTTCGTATACTTTTCATGAATAAAGTTAATTCCCTTGCAATATGATGCAAGAAAAAAATATTTTTTGAACCAACAAAATTTACTGAAAAAAGTTAGAGGTAAAAGTAAAAAAAAGGAAGACCTTGTGACATTTGACAACGGTACATACAAGATCACCTTTTCTAACTACCCTATTTAAAAGAAGCTTAAAGAATTTCGCTTAGAAAAAACCACCTCAAAATACAGTAACAATGTTTTTCGAAGAAATTTTCCGGGCTGTTGGAGTGAATATCTATCATTAAACCTCAACCCCTTCTTCGAATGGATGACTCGGAACCTTGACAGGACTGGACCACACCAGACGATGACGACTTTTCGCGCACAATCACCATGATTAAGAATCCGGCCATGGTTACGATTACGCATTACACTTGCATATACATACATATACACACATATGTATATCATATATATAAATATATATATATATTGGAGATGTGTTTGTTTTCGTTGTTTTCTTTTTATTGCCTCGCTTTTGAAAGGAAAATAGCTCAGAATGACAAATCAAACCAAATGGATGGGGATATATTTCATATCAAAAAAGAGAATGCCTAGTGTAATTCTTCGAAAATTGCTAAGTTAAATTTGCCCAATGAATTTTCTCTTAAGATTCGAGAAAAATACGGATGAATGGTTTGCATTTTAAATTTATCCATTGAAACAAAGTTTTTTCGTATTAATGTCATTTATCATTTCAATTTAAACAACCTACTGTTTTCTCAGTTGTAAGCGAAATCGATTTGGCATTTTTTCTCTTAAATATAAGCATCAAGTGTACTTGAGATGTAAACTCTAAGAAACTTATGGCAGTCTAACCATTTGACTATCTGAATTTCCATGGCTCATGATATAGAAGGTAGATTATGCAAACATTGTTTCCATTGAGATTTCATTTTTTTATCGATTATATTCTGATATTTTATTGATTATATTATGTTATACTGTTAAATTATTCTCAGATCATTCCGAAAGTCAGAAACTCCATTGATTTTGATGCAGGATAAAATTCAACCAAAATCTTTTTTTTTTTTTTTTTTTTTTTTTTTTTTGTTAAATCTAATCACTCAAATTTTTAGGTCAAGTAAGTTCTTCCTGAACTTTCACATTGCATTAGTGAGAATTAAAACTTGGAAAAGAGAAGATAAATAGGTGACATAACAAAAAACTCCAAAATTTTATTCCAAAACTTGCATATAAACTTTATTAATATTTATCTATTATTATTATGAAATTAATTATCATAAAATTAATAATTATTCTTCCTACATTTAAAAATGTAAATTTTGATTTCTTTCGATGCAAATAAAAAATATTATTATTTTTAAATGTGATACAGAAATGAGAAACTTCGATTGCACTTAGAAAAAATTTTTCGAATGAGAATCATAACACTGCTTAGTAAAAATTAAATTGCTTTAAGTTTAAATTACTCGAATACGTTAAGATAAATAAAATTATTTATTGAAGTTTAACTAAAAAAGTAGTTCTATTTAAAATATGTTAAATTAAAATTTCCAAATTTGTGCACAATCTGATATATTTTTCAGATTTTATAAATGTTTATTTGAAAAAAAAAAATAGAATTGAAATAAATCATTCTGCACTGATATCGTTAGCTTTTATTTTTTCAAGCTTTAATCGTCATCGCTAGTAATCGTTTTTCTGCTCACGTGCCAATAATAGAATTCATTGAACCGTTGAGAATTCGGTGAAACCTCGGTGCAATTCGCAAATTCTTAAGTTTGTCTTTCCTGAAATTTATTTATTTATTCAATCGTTTTTCTTCGTTGTTTAAGATTGAGCGAGGAAAAACACTTGTAAACGTTACGTAAAAAACGTAATCAATTACTGTTTTACATCCAGAAGATTAAACCATTTTGATTTCGTCTTTCATTTTATTTCTTGGATAGTGAGTGATTCTTTATTTTATACGTACGTAGAGAACAGGAGTAGCTTGTAATTAATGCATAGTATGGATGGTATTTGATTGTTATTTTCGAGTTCAAAGTCCTGATGAGGACGATTAAAATTGCAAATTAAATAAAAATTCTGAATCATCGAAATGGTTTTAAATTCTAGGGTGGTCCCGTTTTAAAAATTTCCATGGAATACAGAAAATGGATAAGTTCTGATATTGTTCCGGGTTAACTGTTTCCCATCAATAATAGGCTGTTGTTGACGACCTAACGCGTTAAGCAACAAATCAATGAACCGGAATTGTAATTAATGACATTCCACATAAAACCTATTTTTAATGTATTGTGAACTTCGTGAACTTTTATTTCCTTTATTTAAATACTCCAAATTAAAAGTATATTGAACTTTTTTTTTTTACCTGAAAATTGTTATTTTCAAGATTTTTGCAGTCGTGTTAGCTTCCGGAAATTTGAATTGGTATTTATAATTAACCTGAACTAAGGATTAAAGTGATTGAAAACAGCTATTAATAGCCAGTCCTTTTTTTGTAGAATATGTTTAAGACTATATATTGAGAAAATGGAATTAGAACATTTAATTTATTTCATTTTATATTCAGCGTAAAATAATTTAAGCACTTAATGATCCAAATTCCACAATGAATCATTGCTTTTATTTTTTTTTATTTTATTTATTTGTTTATTTTTTACGTTACCTAGAGAAGCAGGTACGTTATCTCTGTAAGTAAACATAATGCATTTAGAATAATGTGTTAAATTCCTTAATTTAATATATATAAGCCAAAGTTAAAAAATAAAATATTAACAACTTCAGAACAATTTTAAAAAATCCTTTTCATTTTTAATATTTAATTATTATTATTATTATCCTTTTCATTTTTATTTAATTATTAATTTATTATTAAATAGAATTATGAAAAAAAATATATTTCATTACATAGCCTGTTATATATAATTGCTAAATAGATTTTTTTACGATTTATTTTACGTTCCGAAGATACTCTTAAATAATAAGAACGATTTCAGATAATTATTTAGATAAGATTAATATGTATTTATTTTAAATTTCAATCTGCAATAAGTATTACAAACGACGTTTATTTAGTTTATGTAAATTTAAAAAAAAATTGTAATGATGATTATTAATTATTTTTACGGTTACGTTCTTAAGGACTCGATCAAAATTAAACTATCTTTTTCTAACTTTTGTCTTAATAAATTAAAAAAATTTAGTTAAATAATTTGAATTATTTTCAAATTTTAGAAATGTAAGCATTCGATAATTCATTCGAATTAATTTTAAATGATTTAAAATTTTTTATTAATTCTTATATGTTTTTTATAATTAAGAATTTTAAAGATTCGAATAAAAATAAAATATCCATATTTAATGTTCATGGTAATGAATTAAACGAACGATCAAAACTAAATAATTTAAATTTCAACCTTCTATTTAATGATTATTATTAATACTTATCTTTTGTTAGAATTCTTAGGATCAGATCACAAAATTAAATTCTAATAAAATATAACAAATTTCAATTTTATTCTTTTCTTTAAATTAAAAAACAATGATAATTAATAAAGTTAGGATGTCAAACATCTTATCAAAGGAAAAATATCTACGTCAATTTTTCTAGTCTGGATCATTTTTCGAGATACAGTGATTTGAATGATTAATTGATTCGAAAATTTCCTTTTCTTCGTTTTATACACTGCATATTTTAGAGTCAATCTAGTTATAGAAATGTCAGGAAGTGCAAAAATTAGTAAATATGCCCTCTTTCATTCACAGTTGGCAAATTCCCTGATTGCGCAGTTGGTATGCGCAATTGTTCTTTTTTCCCTTCAGCTATTCTGTGACGAGAGGGCAGCTCAAGTCCTTCCCACTTCCTGAATCACTAAATTTGAACTGTGCTATGATTACATTTAATGCCCGACAAAAGGGGTGATTCTGTTCACCAAAATAAAAAAAGGAAACAAACATATATCGTTTGCTGAAAGAATAAAAAAAAAAAAAAATTCGAGAACATATATAATATCGTTTGCTGAAGAATAAAAAGAAATTTTCAAACCAAAAATTTTTTTTCAACTTTCGAATAATGACACAGATGAGACAGCCCTTAACCAATATAAAAATGACGCTGAATAAAAAAAATGTAAGATAAATAACAAATAAAAAAAAAACTTCAAAAGAGGAGATAATGAGTTGTTCACTGAGCACCTGCCTTTTAGAAAACTTTTTGATATCCGGTCCTCTGGACAATTGGAATTACCAACCTGGAACCGAAAGCTTTCCTATAATGGGGTAGCGTCCCTGTGTTTCTCCACCCCCGCCAGACGTTTTTTCTTCTTCCATGCGATATCAATTTTCTTCTGCCTTCCTATTTGATACTTTCACACTCGCTTACTTGTCTGACTGTGCGGGGGAGGAGGGGGGATCCATTTCGTCCCTGTTTAAGGTGAGAATTAGGTACGCTCTAAAGGGTTTCACTATCACTCCAAATAGAACAAGAGGTGTAAAAAAAATGTTTTCTTTTTGGCTCAAGGCGAGATTGTGATCACAGTTTCATTTAAGCATCATTTTCTCTCTCTTTTTTTCCACAGTGGCATAAAAATCTACAAATATATATATATATATATATATATATATATATATATATATATATACTTTTTACCAATATATATATATATATATATTGGTAAAAAGTTCAGCTTATATAATTGTGATAAAAACTATGTAAAGTATTAGAAGGACTGTATTCATATGCAACTTAATTTTAATATATTAATCATTATCTAGTACTAAAATTTCAATACATAACAGGTATATTGATAAATTGACATAAACTCTAGCGAAATTTAAATTCTGCTAAGCATTGATAAAAGAAAGCAATTAATTATTTTAATATTGTTGTAAGGAATGCATGCCTTTATTATTTGATTTTTACGCGCATAATTAAAGCGGAAGGTATTTGAAATTATAGTGGACTCAATAAGACACAAACAATTCGCATACTATTCTATTACTAACAACTTTTTATCATACTACATGAATGTTAGTCGCAATTTCTTCTCATCGCTTTCTACAAATTCGCTTTTCACTGGTATGTATTATTGTTTGTTTAATCATTATCATACCAAAATAATTACGATACTAAAGAAAAAAAAATCTGCTAAATAAGAATTCAAACTTTTTGAGAACTAATTAAAAATGTGTACCTCAATTATTTTAGTTCATTTACAATCGTTTCTGTCTCACAAAATATAGCTATATTATTTTTTGTTGTTAATTTTACGCTGTTAACAATCACGTGATAGTTTCCAATCAGGCAATGAATTGACATCAATTAATTTCGTTAATGGAGTTAAATGATTATCATTTTTTAAAAATAGTATTCTGTACTTCATGTATTAAAAGCGGCATGTTTATTAACCTGATGGAAATGCATGTTGTTGGTCAGTTTTTCTTAAATGCTTAGCAATTAAACTTTTTTTTTCGTTTTTATTTCAGCTTTTTAGTTAGTTAACTATTAAAGATTTAAATGCTTTTTTGAGAAAAACATCTGAAAGGAAAGATTTTTAATCTCATTATATTTATGAAACTATAATCAATCTTTCTTTTTTATTAGAAAATAAAATAATTCATCAGGTGATATTTGATTGCAAAAAGTGTACTGGAATTTTTGATTATTTAAAATTTGATTTAAGTTTCTGGTATTAAGGTAATAATTTTTTGTAAAAAATTATTATTTTTTCAAATAAATAACAATATTTTTTTACAAAAATAAGTTCTTTTTTTATTTAAAAATATTTGTTACCACTTTAAATTTCTTTTATTGTCTTCTTCAATATGGTAGTATATTTTTACCGTTCTTTCCTTTGTTGCTAATTTTAGAATTGTAAAAACTATATATTTTAGATTTTTATATTACAATAAAAACCTTATTAATTATCATTAAGTACCATTTTCACAACCATAATATACAATGATTGTAAAATTATGAATTTACTAATGGATTATTATTGGTTTGAAAGCATTTGACATACTTTTTCAGATACATTTATATTAAAATTGGTTTCAATGAACTATTTTCTACCCACTAATCAATGATTCTTGATCATAAAACCAACTATTATCGGATTTTTTTATTTCATATATTTCCTCCTAAAATAATTTCGTGTATGCCTGTGAACAGTGTCTTTATATACTATTAGATATTTCTATATGTTGAATTAAAATTTTACATGAAATTATAGTTTACTAAATATATCCTTTATTTTGATTTCCAGGCGTGTGTACCAACAGTACAGCTCCCAGTGTCAGCTCGATCAACAGAATTCTGAGAAACCGTGCCGCCGAAAGAGCAGCGGCCGAATTCGCTCGAGCAGCCGGCTATGGCATGTACCACCCCTACGCTGCGGCCGCCGCCTTCCCATGGAGCGCTGCCGCAGCTGCAGCCGCTGCCACCACTCCTCATATTTGGCCTTCTTTTCATGCCGGATCAGCCGGACCCCTCGCTTCCGGATCGCCTGTAGATCCAGCTTCCTTGTCCGGCTTGAACGCCCTCAGAGACCAGCGGTCAATGGGTAAGGACTTTACAAATTTTAATATTGATAGGATCTTGAATTAACACGTGTATCGATGGATTCAATAAAGTTTCTCAACGATTTTTCTTTTAAAGTGAAATGGATTTTATGATCCTCAATTAAATTTTATAAAAAAATATACTTAAAATGGTTAATTTTTAAAACTGAATTAATGAATTTAAAAAATTTTGATCAGTCATATATTAAAAATTCACGTAATTTTCAGAAAAAATGATATCTCCTTATATTTTAAGAGCATTTTAACTTTCTTTTCCTCTGATTTCTCTTGTAACACATCCTTACTGTTAATTTTTTTTCTTGTTACTTTCTATCAAAAATAACATTGCATCATTTAAAAAAAAAAAAAAAAAAAAAAAAAAAAAAAATACAATTCATTTTTTTAGGTATTCAGCATAAAACAATTTGAACTCATTATGTTACGCTATCAATCAATGCGCGACAACTGCTTTCTCTAATTTCTCAGATAAATTAAGTTATTTAAAGTAAGTTTAAATATATTATTTTAAACAATTTAAAATAACACAATTAAACAACTTAAAATAATTTTAGTTCATCAACTTTTCTTAATAATAATCTAGAAATAATAATAATTTTGAAATAAATTTATAATCTTTTTTTAAATTAATCATTTCGGAACAAAATTGAAAGTATACCAATAAGCAATCAATTAAACATAAAATTCTTAAAATATAATAAAGCATAATTTTATTAAAAATAAGCAGTTTTATTTAAAAATTTTGACATGTTTTAATTTAAATTCACAAAATTTATGTGCTTGCTTTAATAATTAGTTTTATAAAAGAAATTTATACCATTAAATACTTCCTTTTACTTTTGTAGCATAAGCTTAAATTAAAAATTAATTTTTTAATGCGATATTGAAATACTTTAGACTAAATTAGCATCATATCAATCAATGAAAAAAAAACTTTAAGCTATATGAATTGTTCACAATCATAATGAAAAGAAAATTTATGAAATTGAAATAAAATCTCTAAATTAATAAAATTGTTTTTTTATACTCATCTAACCAAGTATTTAAAGCTTAAATTAATTATTCTCTCCCGATGGGATGTCTTAAAAATTTATTTAAAATTTTAAAATTTATTCAGATATTTCATGCAGAATAAATTTTAAAATTCAGCATGAAATATCTAAAATTTTACTTTAATAAAAAGTTTCAAATATGTATAGTGAAAATATTTCTTCATTGAAATCATTTTTTTAATGTTTTATTTATGCAAGGAAGAATTATATATTAAAACTGTTAATTAAAAGACCTTTAAAATAAGGAAAATCAGCAGACCTATTTTCGCCTCAACAAAAAGACGAATGTTACTTTTATTCAAATCTCAAGTCTTACATATATTCAGTGTGACAATTAATAATCACTAAGTAAAAAATTGTTACTTTCCCTTTTAAATTCCACCATTTTTTTACTATTTTGTAGAAATGTTACTAAAATCTAACTATCTTCCCACGAGTTTCCCTTCAATTCTATCTTAATCTTATTTAATGTCTTCATTGTTCTACAAAATTCTTGCCGTCAGACATAAAAGGAAATGTTCTATTGTCGGTACAACAAATTCCAAACATCATGATATACAACTATCGCTGGATTCCATAAAAAAAAGTAAAAAAATTAGGCGCCGAATACCAAATTCCATCTTTAAGAACAAAATCACGAAGTTGGCAACAGCTATAACGACGAAAGGAAGAAAAAAAAATTAATATTAATCCTAAGAAATTAAAATATTCTTGCCAAGAATATCAAGTTAATAAAGGCAATAACACACACACACAGCCGAATAAAGGTAAAAAAAAATTAGCTAAAAAATGATTGGCCCCAACCAATTTTTCGCAAACGATAAACAATTATATTCTCGTAAAACTTAATTGAAGTCAAACCGCGGGGCTTGACATTAACTATGTTTGCCTCTATCGTCTGCTTTTTTTGTTGTGCTTAGTGCTATTATCTTTTTTGTCTTAATTAACCTCACTGCGCCTGAGGTGGGTACTACGCATTAGCATGAATATTACCCGATATCTTTAGGATGGCACGATTTTTGCATCCCCCTTCCACAACACCCCCAACTGCAACGTGTGCTTTAGTGTTGAGAACGACGATATTTAACTCAAGATTAAGCCCCCGATGCGATTTTAAGGGGATAGTTATTCGCTGGCGGCGAGTGAAAAAAATAAATGTGCTACCAAAAGATAGAAAGAGCTTTTTGTTTTATTCTCCCCCTCCCCATGCCCAATTCTGATGGCTTTATCTAAGAATACGGGCCGCCTTCTTTATTGTTACGGCGTGTTTTTCTTTTTCTTTAATTTTTTCATTCTTAATTTAGCAATTAAGGCAATTATCTGATTAAGAATGTGAAGTTCGGCAAAATTTCATTGCCATTTTTTTTCTCTTTCGTCTTCATCTATTTCGGCATGATCGTCCATTTCCCTTATGGTAATGTGACCTCAATTGCTTAAACCTGCCCGCTGTGACATTTTTATCAGAATGAAACTATTGCTTTGTGGGAATTACTTTGTAGAAATCGTCTGCCGACCGAGGTAGTTCCCTTTATGGAACTGTTACCGACCAAGAACCGCGGTGTCTTTAAGTGCTTTTGGTTTCGGAATTTGATACGAAAAAAACAAATATATTACGCAAAGGGTAGTTAGTAGTTTAGATATCGCCATCGTTAATTTCTTCGTGACTTCAAGAGTGAAGATTATTCAATGACGAATACGTAGAACCCTCTTTAAGTCCGTTTGAAGAGAGAATAATAAAAAAAACGAGTTATTAACATTGTTTTTCTCATCGTGATGCTGTTATTAGTTGCATACCAAATTCAAATCGTGGCTTGAGTTCTGAATTAAACAAACCACTCTATAAATTTTCTTTTAAGTTGAGTTATTTTATAAACAATTTTGTTACATTGTTTTCTATAAGCTGAACAGTAAAGATATTTTGTAAATACATTTTTTAGTTGTTGTATTTTTAAGCATAGTTTTTTATTTTAAGAATGAGTAATAAACATATTTTATGTTTACAAATTA
This sequence comes from Latrodectus geometricus, assembly GCA_026290005.1. Lineage (NCBI taxonomy): Eukaryota > Metazoa > Arthropoda > Arachnida > Araneae > Theridiidae > Latrodectus > Latrodectus geometricus. Next base: position 61,109 of record JAPDSC010098861.1, on the reverse strand, counting down.
TACTTACATGCATAAAATTAAAAAAAAAATTAAAAGCAGTATATACAATATGTAATTTATACAATTTGGAATGCTTAACAAAATATATAAAGTTATGGAATGACGTTTATGAAAAAGACATTTAAGCGTTTTACACATTTTATAATAAATGATGATAAATAATCATCTGCAAATATGTTGATTTTAATTACTAAACAAGTAAATCACTTAAGAGATCTCAACTATGTATAAAAATTTTCTTTTATATCTGCAAGCTAATTTAAATGTTTAATTTGGCAGTTAAATTTTCCATTTAACTATAACTTGGATTATTATTGTTGCTGTGTCTAGAAGATTGTTTTCAGAGAGTTTTGTAATGCAAAATTCGGGAAAATCTTATAATTAAAAGAGAAACAAATTTGATAAAAATAAAGAATTAAATGATTAAATCACTCGTATATGATAAAAATTTTTTATTTTTCACAGTCGAATCGATGAAATTGTTCAATTTTTCACTGTCCAGTATGATTAAATCTTTCGATTTTCCGCATTGGAGGGTAATCAAATCTCTCTTTCAAGGATGAATTTGACAAATTGTTCGCTTTTTCAGAGTCGCGCGCGAGTCTTACAATTTTTCACAGTTGAAATGATTAAGTCTTATAGTGTTTTACCTATTCAAGAGTTCATCACGAGTCAAATAACTAATGAAATTTAATTTTTACCTACCTGTATGAAGAATATTCTAAAATTTTGAGTATAGAAATCTCTAAATTAAATAAACAAAACTTGAGTAAGAATACAATCGCAAAGGAAAAAAGCTAATAAAATTCTATTTATTCATATATTTTTGTTTATTTCTATATAATAACTTACTATAATTTTATAATGGCTTAACCACGAAGAAAATATTTTATACGGAGAAGATTTTCTTACCTTTTCAAAAATATGTATAGACACATTTCAACAAACCTCTCTTTCTTCCACAAGAAATATTAATTCCACTGAAAATTTAATACACAATTGATAACGTAATTATTTCAAATACCCCAAATATGGTTAAAGGTAATGTAGAGATTAAGGTAGAGATTTTGTTGAATATATCAAAATATTTGTAAGTTTTTTAACTTTTAGCTGAAAAAAATTCATTTAAAATACTATAACTTATGTTTCTATCTAATATTACTAAAGAATACCTTAAACAGCTGGCAAAACCTGTAGGAGGTTAGTAACATTTTTTGTTATACTTCAAAGTAAAAGCTTTTCTAAAATAAGCGGGAATGCTAAAAATGATCAATTTTCATGCCACAGTTCATTCATTCTTACAATAGCGTCTTCAAAATCGATATATTAGATGGTGTGAAAATTTTGAAATTATTTGAACTGCGAATTCCTTGCGGCTATCCAAAACTTCAGATTTAATCTTATCCAAGATTAATTCATATTGAAACCCAAATAATTTTTAGGAATATAAAATTAATTAATCTTCATTAATCTATCATAGTTCCTTTTCTTAGTATCTATTTTGGTCAGTTGACTACTATATGAATATTAAATATGGGGACCATATATCTTTATGTGAAATTTTAAGTGGGATAACAATACATAATATGGATGCTACTTAAATTTTTTTTTAAAGAAATATGAAGCGTTATTGGAAAGTTGTATTTAAATTTATATCGAAAAAAGAAGTAACAAAGAAGAGTTTTAGTAAATTAGTAATATAATACAAGATGATTTTAAACGCATATCCCAACTTTGGAAGGATATATCCCTTACGCAATACAACGTTTCATTAATTTTATATGTCACTATTTTGGCGACACTTATACGCGCTATTATACACTTACACTCGGTATTCATGCAATAAACTAATTAGCATAATCCAATGGGAATTCCTCTATCGAATGCCATTGAGATGACAACAGCACAATGAAAGGCAGTCTGCGTCATTGATTTTGCTAAAAATTACAAAGCTAGTTATTATTGCTGAAAGATTATTTCATCCTAAATATAAAATTCACCTTTCCAAAAGATGTAGAATCGCATGTTGGTTTCCTGAATACACGGTAAAAGGAAGCATTTGCCAGGCAAAAAGTTCGGTAATAGATGGTCACATTCAATATTTATCACTTTATGTGTTATAAGTAACTTTACAACATTATTTTATATTTTGTTTTTTCAAAATGCATCTATCATCTTTAGTTTTGTAAATACTGTCCCTTCTAGTCTGGAATATTCCTTTATTATTATCTTATGTATTAAAACATTGAAAATCCTAAGAATAAAAAAAATGTGCTTATTTAGTGAAACACATTTTATATTCATCGTTTAATACTTTTAATTTTAAGCCATTCCTCTTAAAGTTGTGGAGAAAACTACTGGAATTATGCACATTTAAAAATAAAAGAAAACTGTGAGGAATCAGAAGGTATTTTTTTCGAGTAATTTTTTAAATTTTATTGTTGGGAAAAATCTACATTTCCAGCTGAAAAGCCCGGAATCGTGGGAAACGAAGCCATGAGCCAAATTTTTCTCTCCATCTGTCAACGCTTATAGTCCCTCTTCTACGGCGCCACTTGTCCCTGTAATTGCCTTACACGACATAAAGAATCGCAAGAAAAGGTAGTTAAAGCTTTTCAAAGAAGACGGAGGAAGAAAAAATATGAGAAGTGAAAGAAAAAAAAAATAAAAAAGCGAAGACTCTGGAACGGTGAATTTGGTGAATTATTATAGAACAGAAAAATCAAAGCCAATTTCGAGTAAAAGAAGTGAAGTGAAAACATGTTTGGATACGGTAATTTTACGAGACTTTTTCCGATTGTCGGTGTCTTCTTTAACAGATCACCTTCGCCGCAAACTGCAAGACTTTAACTAACCCTTACGAAGTAAATAACCGAAAAAGAACTATTTTTCGCTTGCGTATGTTTACTTTGGTGGCAAGTCATCGGTTGCCCTTGGCAACCAGGTCTAATAGAGTAGGAATCTATGGAATCGAGCATGAATTCTTCATCAAGTACGAATGCGAAACTTGGCGCAGTCTTTTGATGATAAAATCGAGTTCCACAGAATGATGATAATAAAAAAAACTTACTCCAAATACACATTAAAAATGTATTCCCCAATCGGTTTCGGGAAATAAATGCTTTTTATTTTTTTATTTGCTGCTAACAGCAAATGCAATTATTGCGTCATTATGGAAAGTAATAGAACTCCGTAACAAGTCACATTCAGTAAAAAAAAATATCGATAAAGTACTCTGAAAGTAGAATCCATAACAAATGCTCGGAATACTACAAAAACTACCTGAATTATACCAAATTATGCGATGAATTTTTAATGATAGACGTGATACAATCTGAATGTACTTCCTCAAATTATCAAAATATGCATTACCAATTTTGAAAAGGTTTTTAACAGAGATAGTAATTTTTGCATCTGATGCATTTACTTTGCAGAAAAGATGAATGATCTATTTATTACATTCTCATATGAAATTAGAAATATCTGCACAGATTTTTAAATGCAGTTTTAAGAACAGAAATGGACAATTTTCGTGATTTCAGAAAAAATATTCTTCTTAGAATTCATAGGAATATTCTTATTCAGTTACAAGTTAAAGAAGAGAATTCTTAAGTAATTCTTTTAAATTCTGAAGGGAATTTTTACTCTTACAAGAATATTCAATTTAAAATTCTTCATTAATTCTAATAAAACAGTCATATATGTATAAGATTTACAGCTAAAATATATTTTACAAATACCTATTTTCATAAAGTATACATTATTTGTATTAATTTTTTATAAATAAAAATTTATAAATTATTTGAATTTCGTAAAATTCTTGAGACTAAAAAAATTTTACTTAAAATATTTCATGATATTTCTTATACAAATTAAAATATTTATTGGATGAAGTCGATAATATTTTTTATGTATATTGACATTTGGTTTTAAGTTGCAATATCTGTTTCTTGGTATATGTTGATAATTCCATCATTTAATACAGTTTTCGAATTCTTCTTGGTTATCTAATTTTATCTTCAAATGAATGTTATCTCAATTAAATTTAATAATAATGAATCAAAGTGTTGAAATTAAAAGGATATTTTTAGACACTTTTTTATAAAAAGATCTTTTTAATTTCAACATTTTGATTTATCTGGGAAAATAAATCTTGAGATACTTCACAGTTGAGTATATGAGTAAAAAATTATTAATTTAATTTTTTTTCACCGACATTCAAGAAAAATATGTTCTTGAATTTGTCATTTTTTTCCACATGAAATTACTCTATAAAATTGTTTGGAAAAAGTTCGCTTTAGAAAAGTAACTGATGTGCATGACAGCGCCAGTAGTAAGCTATCTTAATGCGACGTTCCTGTGTTCAATTTTTTAATTTTTAAGCCATTTTTATCAAGTGTGGCACTTAAGTTGATGAGAATTTTCTTCCAGAAATCTCGGAATTGTTTCGGAACATTTCAGAAATTTGGAATTGTTGGAATGTACTTTTCTTTTCCCGACACTTTATTTAGTTGAAAGAATTCAAAGTGTTTGTACTTCACTGATTACTATACCAAAAATCAAATTGATAGAAATTAGAACACGAGAACCGATATTTTCATACTTTCAATGAATTAGTAATAAATTTTTTTTATCCTTCATCTGCCTTTGTCATTTTTGCCATTAGTTGACGAGCAGTCAAACTGTCAAGATGATGAAACATAAAAAGTATTAAAATTAACTTCCGTCGAGTTATCTTCCTAAAATTTTAAAACAAACAACTCTTAAAATATCATGTTCAGTAAGCAAACGAAAGCAAGTGACTCCAACAGATCGGGGCAGGAAACTAGAGATTCTACTATTTACTAAATTTAAAATGTGTAATAAGAGACCACAAATATTTCCCTGATTTATGCGATGGATTTCATATTTTTCGCAGATAAATAAGTATTTTCAATCAGCATTTAAAATCATCACGTTTCTTAAAATATAATGATAATCAATATCATTTGCCATCAATTTTTCAGGGTCTCTCATTCAAAATTACTCTACACTTTTTTGAGAAAGTACTAAATGACTAATATATATTTAAAATATCAAATTAAAACCGGTTAATGTGAAGTAATATTAAATTAGAACGAATGTGAAAATTAAAGGGCGTTTGAAGTTATGCCCTTTACTCCAGTACTTTATAATTCTTCTCTTCATAATTTTAAAATATCTATGTGACGGATGTCTTTATATTTAATAGTTTTGTTACTAAAAACTTCCAGCCAGCAAATAATTTATGCGGATCATAATTCACTTTTATAATTACTGATTTATAGTATTAATAACTGCCACTTGACGTAATTAAGACATCTATTGGATACAAAACAAGATAAATCTTTCAAAATTAATTATATTTGTGTAGGTTTTGTAAACTTTGTTTCACTTGTATCTGCTTATGAAACTAGTATAAAAAAGCTATGTTATCTAAAGTATTTTCAATGATCGAAAATTCAGAATTTTTGAAATAATTTTTTCCGTAACTATACAAACTTTGAATAAATTTCCAAACTTTCTTCGACCGAAATGACCACAAGATGATATGTATAATTACATTGATCTTTTATTTAATTTCTCATCTTGAACGTGGATGTTTAAAAATGTTCATAACCCACTTAAAATTGAAGGATATAGTCAAACTAGCGCTTTTATTTATAAACTGAGCGTAGAATGACAAGTTATATTCAGTTTCAGTATAATGATAGACTCCTATATTTGATTATATGTTTCTTTATCTATATATATATTTCTATATATATATATATATATATATATATATATATATAGTTAAAATTATTGCATGCGATGAAATCCATAATCAAGTTAACTTCAATTAAAAATATTCTATTTTCGAACTGCTCGTAGTGCAAGGAGAATCGAATTGTTGATAATATTCGTTGAAACATATTACACTTTACACTAAGAAAAAATTACAAAGGCTTAACTTTACAAAAGTACAAAGGCAATATTTAAATTAAATTTTTTTTCCTAGGAACTAATCAATAGGATGTAATTTTAACGAAAACACGAATGATATTTATAAATCATGTATTTTAAAATCTGTGTAGCATCTAATCTGAATTATAGAGTAAGAATACAAAATATATTGAAAAAATTTATTTCTATTACTAAGTTTGGCATATTTTGAAAAGATCTTACTATAAAAAATCAAAAGACTTTGTTAAGAAAAAAAAATTGAATACTTTCCTTTATTTATATATACAATAGATTATATCATGCGTAACGACCTTGAAAAATAAATTTTTAAAAACAATTATTCATCTATTCTAAATCTACATATACATATGTGTGCATGTGCGTAAAATATAAAATATATTATTAACAAAATATATATTTCGTAAACAATAAGTACATTTATTTACGAAGCATTATTTTACTCTTCTGTTTATTCTTTTGTTGTTCTGAATTGAAAATTTAAAATGCTGGAACATTTTACTGAACATTATTTCGAATAAATAATTTAATTTTTAATTAATTTTTTTATAATGGTTTCAATTTTTTATATTCTGGTTTTAAATACAAAAAATGTTTGATTGTGGTTTAACTGAAAGAAGAAATAACCTAAGGTATTCCTAGAGAAAAATATTTGCTGGGATAACAATTGGATAATTAGAAGGATTCGCACATGTTAGCAGCTAAAGAGGCGCATACATTTTATGAACTGACTTATTAGGATTCTCGAATTTCATGGGAATAATTAGAACCTAAGAATATTTGAGATTCTAAAAGTTAAATCTTTCTAAAATTTATTTGATTCTAATTCTACGAATTCCAATCTGCAAAAAAAAATGAATAAAATGAAAGTTTTGAATTTAATTTTACTAAAATCTGCACAATAATTTTTTACAAAAAAACTTATGCATTTAGTCGTACTGCATACACTAGATGTTATAACTTATATAATGCAATGCCTTCATAAAATTAAATAACCCTATATTTTGTAAAATTTTGTAGATTTCAAATGGTATAAATTTAAAAAATTTTTAAAATATTATAAAGGTTTTTACTTTAACATAGTCTAAAATTTTAAGCAAAAAGAATTATAGAATAATTGTATTAATTCTTTTTTTTTTTTTTTTAATCCTGTATATTAAAAAAAAATCCTGTATATTTAAAAAAAAAAAAAAATTGAGAATGATTTTTTAAATTTTCTTCGAGCTTATCTTTAAATTGTAATTTGAATCAAGCTTATCTTTAAATTGTAATATATTTTTAAAATAACAGTTTTTTCTTTTATAAAAATGAAAAATTCCCCTTTTTACTTCTATTTATTTATGAATAACTTAAACTCTGTCGCAAAACAGCTCATCGGAGGGTGGAAGGGGGAGGTAAGGCCTACAGTGTCTGTACCTGCTTTCTTGACCAAGGATCCTGAGTTACGGAGCATACGTCCCGATTAAGTGATTAGCCTAACTCGAAACCACCAGTGTTTAGTTCTCAAGCATGTTTGGTACTTAGTTTTACCGATCCACTGGAGGGAAAGACTCTTTGAAAGACTGTCATGTATAACTTACAAAATATAATAAAATAATTGGGATATTTTTATATTTTCAGTAGACAAGGACATTGACGATGGTGCGAGCTCGGATTCGGGTGACCGACCCAAATTCAGGAGGAATCGCACTACTTTCAGCCCTGAACAGTTGGAGGTTCTTGAAGAAGAATTTGAGAAGACACACTATCCTTGTGTCAGTACGAGGGAGAGGCTTGCTGCCAAAACAAATCTTTCTGAAGCCCGAGTTCAAGTAAGTATCTTTCTCATTTGAACATCTGATTCCAATATACTGTAGAAATCTACTTATTTTCACCATTATTAAATGTAAAATCATATTACAGAATGGTTACTGAGAATTAAATCATAAACTCACTTTTTCCGATTTTACTTCTAAATTTATCAAATCGTAGCAATTATGGTAAAATTGAGTATTTATGGTAAAAAAGCAAGCTGGATCGTATTATTTTTTGTTAGCAACCACATTTCTATTTTTAAGAGTAATTTGTAATTTGATTGTTGGCCACTACATGGTCCACGTCACTGTTTTGACGAAGAAGTTCCGAACTGTCCCCTCATGTCACGCAATCCTTGTCACGTAGGATTGCCAATCCCAAAATCACGCAACTGCCTTGAAATCAGTTCAACTTCTTTCATGAAGCAGTTTCCATTTCCTCCCCCCCCCATTCGAATATTTTCTTTGACCAGATGCATGTTCTCACGATTGCAGTTAAACAATCATTTCCGATCCTTCACGCACCGATTGGTGGCGTTGACCAATGCCATATCGTAGGCGATTTGAAACTATTATTAATGCACGGTAATGACCAAAACACTTGTGTCCCACCCCACCGTCCTTTATGTTCGAGTAATTACCTTCTTAACGAGCTACCATTAGTGTGACGTCATGAACAGTCGTGGGCAGGGTTTGCATGCAGGTCTTCCAGTAGCATTCATCGATGATATCACGTGAGTACAAAGCTTTAATGCTAAGTGGTCGCGCAGAGTTGCCCATGGCAACGTCAGTGTAACCAATGTAGAATTTACCTCTTTTTTCCTCTACAATTCTAGGTATTCGTCCTGATTCTCTCTCTCTCTCTCTTTTTTTGTCATTCATCCTCTATTTTTATTGTATTATGTGCTTTCACTTCTTTTTTTCCCTCAACTTCCCTCTGTGGACTGAGATGTATTAAAAAAGGAATAAATTTGCTTTTCGTGGGCGTGTGCCTTTAATGCCAAAGCGACTTGTCTCATTCTGTCGCTTACAAGAAGCACGGGCGGGGCCGTACCCATGGAACGCAGACGACCGTGTAGCTGCTCGCCTGCTTGCGCACAACTCAACTCTGATGGTTTATTCAGGAGCGCCAGTGCCAGATCTGGGCGGTGATTATTGGATTACATTTGGGAGAGAACTTTGAGGCAACGAAGGACAAAAAATTGTGAGGTGCATGCAAAAAATAGTAAAAAAAAAAAAAAATAGAAGGGAAAAGCAGTGAATAGTGAATGAATAATAAAAATAATGATGATAATGAAAAGCTGAAACTGGGCGTAGGACTAACAAAAAAATATAGTCCACTAACAATAGCTATGTCTAATGCATATTATATACACAAAACACGTCTTTTTTTCCACGCATTATTACGGAAGGTAACTTCCAGTATTATTATGGCAAACACATTCTTTACAATTTGAGAATCCATTATTGGATATGTAATGATATAGGAAATTTTTCTTGTGCTTCGTATTTGTGCCCACAGACTGTCGATGGCTTTGTGTCTCTTTATTAGTTTTGTGATGTTATAATGAAATGAGAGTTTCAAACTGAAAGCAAACAAGGTCACTTTCCAGAGAACTTTTTCACCATGGAATTGTTTACCTGGGATTTCATCAAGAAATGCAAAAAAATTCATACACTTCATTGAATAGTTGCCTAGGTTATCTTGAGGTATATTTAATTTAAAAACTTGATAAAATCGTAACTTTGTCTTCCCGAGTTGATAATAATTGAAAATGCAGAATTTTGGCTTTAAGTTGAACAGTTTGTTCCATTTCTGCCTCGATCGCATTCAGGCATCCATTTTGAGCCATTGTCCCATTCGTAATAGCTCTCAAGAATATTCAAAAATGATTCTAGAGCAATTTTCTGTTTTATAACTTCTCTTTGAAAAAACTTAAACATATTTTTAATTAATTCATTTTGCTTACATAAATATTAAAAAAATAGAAACGCATTTTCTAACGCTTCTTTAAGTAAGAAAATTGAAGGAATTCCTTTTTCTTTAACTAATACAGAAAAATATAAATTGCTATGTTATATATCAATGAATATGTGAGGTTTTGTTTTACAAATTATATATGGTCTAATAAAATATTTTTGTCACAAATTATCTACAGCCAAAAAAGCTTAAGCTTTTATTATTATATATTATAATGTTATTTATATAATATTGATAAAATAATAATAATGAATAAAATAGAAAATAATTAAAACTTAAATTGTCACAACATGTCTATAAAAAACGATAAAAACTATATATCATTTGCTGATAAAATTATATTTGAGATCGCGCAATATTTAATTCTTACGAATTACTAACTTCACTTTGAAGAGAAAATAGAAAAGTGTGTTATTTTCTTTTTTTTAACAAATATAAAAATAATATTTAGAAGTTTTAAAAATATCTATAATTTTTTATGCAAAATTTATTTATTTATTTATTTATTTTGGTACTTCTTATATTCTTAAAACAACGATAATTTTGCAGGTGATACATCAATTTTTTTAAAAACTCTAAATTAAATCGTAAATTATTTTATTTTTTGTAAAAAAAAAAAAAAAAAAAAAAAAACTCTTCAAAGATAAAATCCCATTAAATTTTCTTTAAACATAATTCTCATACAAGTGCGTGAAACAAAAGGTCATAATTTTTCGTACAGATTGTATATAAGCAAATTACATACAAATTTTTTATTTATGCAAACCTTAAAGCTCTAGAGGAAATGATGAAATTTAACATCTAGTTTATATATAAGTTTCATTTTTAATGATTTATTTATAATGCTTTTAAATTTTTCTTAGTTCTAAAATTGTTGTAAGAATTTGCATCATAGTGCTTTTGTAGAAAATATTTGTTTTAAATTAAGTTGCAATTGATTATCCTGATAAATTTTTAATTAAATGAATTGAAAACTTAATTGTTTAAAAATATTTAATTACTGTTTTGTAGACAAGTTGAAGTAGCAAGGTTTCAAAGAATTTATAATTGTGAATGTTCCAAACTCCAATTGAATAGAATAATAAAAGATTCCGTAAATAAAATTAATTAAATTTCAATTCTTTAATGATTGGATAGCATGAATAATTTATATTTTCAAGAAAATTTCAAACAATTAGATTTCAAATAGTTGAAATAAAATGAAATCGTGTTTTTTATTAACTAATATTAAAGCTCAAAAAATAAGATTAAATTATTTGATATTTTTTTTATTTCCTAAAGGATCTTCATCATTAAAGTAAATGCTACTGTGAAATCAGCTTCATTTTTGCTTATAAATTAAAGTAGCTAAAAAAGATATATTTCGTTGGTTCAACCAAAGTTTCCTATCTTATTTTCTTAATTCTAGTTTCCTATTGGAAATGTATAAAAAATAATCTAAAATCACATTAAAACATGAATTATATTAGTATAATAAAATAGTATTGTATTAACCAAAATATAAAGATAATTATATTTCTACAAATGAAAATGAAGGCAGAATTTTTTGAAATTATGCTACTTTTTTTAAAAAAAAAATATTATATTTAAAAGTATCTGAGTTAAAAGATTTTGACTGCATCTTCTTCTTGAAGTCAGTTTATGTTGATTGTTTGAAACAGGTATGGTTTTCTAACAGACGAGCAAAATGGCGGCGACACCAGCGAATGAACATGATGAAGCCCGTGAATGGCGTTATCCCACCTACATCGCCCACCCCAAGCCTCAGTCCGGTGCCTTCGCCAGAGGGACCCCCTTCTAGTCACCAACACCAACCACCCAGGATCATGGACCACCTGCCGAAGATGGGAGGTGAGAACTCAGCTTTCACACCAGCCGCACGACAGCCATCATGTTCCCCTTCCTCTGATTGAATCGTCCAGCTCGAGGGTCATCCACATCAACAACTCCAATAAGTTTGGTAAAAGAACGTGCCATCCATGCAGAGTGCCGTGTCTCATCACATAGATTCTCCATTTGCCATTTTATGTTGTGGCAGAAGTTACTTCAGCGTTTCTTCATGAATATTAGAGACAGTTCCAAAGCTTGAGCTTGAAGCTAAATGTTAGTTTCGAAACCGTCCTATTTTTTGGTTTTATTTGAAATGAATAGTGGAAAACTGATGGTTACTCTAAGGTGCTTTTTCTGAACACCAAAAACGTTGTCCTGTGCATGTACTAGTATCTAAAAAAGAATTGCTTCAATTTGTGAAGCCTCAGTTAGATAGCAACCATGTATCAAAGACAGTGATCATCAACAGACATGAATTGGAATCCTCAATTTGTGAAGCCTCAAAGGGACTAACCTCTAATTTAAAATTTTGCGGTGATCTTAAATAAGAAAATCATTTGTTTCGAAATCGTTCTCAAAATGCCGTTTAGTATTTCAAGTACGTCAAATGCATGGCAACATTTGTGTGATTACTATTTATCGGATATTTTTATATGACCATAACTTTGTATTACAAATCAAATGGCATCTTCTGTGTTAGGATGACAATTGAATGACAAGTTGTCTTGACATTAAAATGTTCCAGAATATGTGCTGATGCAGTTTATGTCAAATGTACATGTATTTTGATTTCTAAATGACGCTCTTAGTTCCACAAACAAGAACACGAGTTTATTTTACAGAAATTTATTTTAGATCTCTTCAAACTTTTCATCGCCATTTCAAGTTTTTGGGAAAGTTTTGGGGTAACATGCTGTCAGTGAAATAAGATGTGAGTAAACTACGTCAATATTTAACTTCATTCAAACTTATGCATCTCAAATTTTCCTGCTTCCTCTATTACCAAGCTATTGTTCTACAACCCAATTAAAATTTATGTTAGATTCTTCAGAAATTTCCAAAATATAAATTTCTGAGATGAAATTTAAAGCAAAATTACATGAAATGTAAATAGCTGGTGAAATATAAACTGTATTTATATATCTTAATGATTTTTATTTCTTTTCTTTAAATTTCCAGTTACATTTGTATTGAATTCATGCTGTTTATTAAGCATATATTTGTCTTTATTCATTTCACCCTCTCAATCATAAACTACTCTCCAAACGAGAGCTGAATTAATACACATTTAAATCTCTTCTTTAAATTTATTTACTATTATTTATTTATTCAAATTTAAATGTTTAAAAGTATGTTTATAACAATACCAAATGTTTTCAAATTATCTTTTTTTTTAAAAAATTTTCCGACAAATATATTATTTTTCATGTAAAAGTAAAAAAAAAAAAAAAATTGAGACGGAGAGAATTTTCTTATTGAGAATAACAATTGTAGGTTAAATAAAAGGAAAATTTTCTTATTTGTATTTGGTCTTAAGGGGCAAAATCAATTTTAATTAAAGAAGTCAGTATTTAATTATTTCTTTATAATTTGTTCCATTCAAAGGGACAAAATTCATTCGAAATTATTCGAATGTAATGGAATCCATTCGGAAAGTAAATTCGAAATTCATACAGAAATAGTATATTTAAACATATTAATATCTAGAGAGTAATTCCTGTCAGAATCATAATAACATTAGATAATTCTCATTTTGTTTTCGGAATTAAATTGTATGTGTTAGATTTTGCATATAATTTTTGAAGTTATTTGTAAAAACACCTTATTTAAAAACTTTTATTCTGCTTACAGCGGACTTTATCCTATTCAGGTTCTTAGAGTACAAAAGCTGAAAATGGTTGTTCCATAAAATACTAATTAAAAATGATTATTCTTTCACATTTTTTGAAATTTAAATTTAAAAAACTTAGATAATTTATTCATAGATAATTTTTCTGATATTATACCATTTATAAAGAAAGCACTTAATTTGTTTAATTATGAAATTAAATTCTTATTTAATTATTAAAATTTTTACAACTTTAATTTTTTTTACAATGCCTCCGCATCTATAGGAAAAAGTTGCTTTTGATTTCGATTTATACGGAAAAGCAATTTGGTGAAATGTGCTTTTACTCAAATAACACATCTGCTTGTTTGACATATAATTGTGTTCTAATAAATGAGTTTATAAAACAAAAGTTTCTTAATTTTGAAAGGAATATTGAAGGATTTTCAAAGTAATAGTAAGTTAAAGTATAGTATTAATTATTGAACTGAAATAGTAGAAATTAACTTGAATTCTTAATTTCATATATTTTTTTTTTTTTTTTTTTTTTTGTTCATGAACAATAAAATGTCACAAAATACACATTATGTTAGAAGTTGTGGAGAAAAAAAAAGTCCTTATATATAAATATAAAGAAATTTCTGAAACTAGATTTATTTTTAAAATGAGAAACACAATGAGACATAGATTACAATATTTGAAATAAAAATTTGCTTGAGTTTTAGAATTTGTTGGTAAAATATTCTCTTTCGAAAATAAAGAGTTTCAAATTATTCATAGAAAGCAAAACAAAAGAATTCCAGTGGAATTCTCGAAATTAAAAGTAAAAAATGTATTTCTTTTTAAAAATTCAAAAATAAGAAAAACTTCATTAAAACATCATGCATGAATACATTAACCAATCAAATATAATTTTAAAAATGTTATACAATGAGATTAGATTACGGTCGAGTAAGCAACGATGCAGAAAATAGTTGCAAAGTTTGTTTTGATACATCCTGTATATTGCTGTGTTGAACATAAATCAGGTGACTTTTGGTTTTCGAAAAATAAGAGAAAACCTATTTATTCCTAGTGTTTTATCATTTGATTGCATTCGAGTTCCAAAACTCTTAAATCTTAAAGTAAAATCTCATTTCCTTTGTAAATTCATTTTGTTCAACTCCACAGAAATAGATTCTGTATCAGTTTTATTATATTTTGATTATCATTCCCAACAAAAGTTTATTTTGAAAAACATTCAGTGATCACTTTCAAAGAAAAAAATAATTTTGTTTGGAAGCAAATAGTAACTTATATTAAACTTTCAGAGCAATTACTTATATCTTGTCTGGTGGTCTTGTATTATTAAAACTTTTTGCCTAAACTTTTGACTTTTTCCAGAAAACGATATTTGAAGTTA
>JAPDSC010098861.1:34156-46283 GCA_026290005.1 Latrodectus geometricus | reverse complement strand
TTTTTTGATTAATATATGGTTACATATTTTTCCTAAAATTTGTTATAAAAAAACAAATTTTAATTATAATGACGAAAAAATGTATTATTAAAAAAAGTATATCTCGTCATTAGGTCAAAAATTGTGCTAGCACTCTATACACTCAGCAAATTGTAAGTGAAATGTATATTAAGAGCTTGGATTACACTCTTACAGAAAATAAAGATATAGGAATGAATAAATAAATTCAAAAGTACATAAATTAACAAAAATATCAAAATGCATTAATAAATACTAAAGGATCTCTCTTGCCTTGTAAAATATTTTGAAGAAACAGAAT
Source organism: Latrodectus geometricus (assembly GCA_026290005.1). Classification (NCBI taxonomy): domain Eukaryota; kingdom Metazoa; phylum Arthropoda; class Arachnida; order Araneae; family Theridiidae; genus Latrodectus; species Latrodectus geometricus. Next base: position 45,964 of record JAPDSC010098861.1, on the reverse strand, counting down.
AATCTCAAACAATTTTTTTATATGATTGAATATTCCATAAGTTTAGCCTGTTACTTTTTAGAATATTTATTTTTATGAAATACTTAATACAAGTTAAACCGATATTTGTGCAAAAAATTTAAATTATTTATTTGATCAATTTTTAAATGTTATTTATACATTAGTGTCATATATTTTTTCTTAAAGCAACACTTTTTAACTGAAACAAATTGGGTCATGATTTTTTTTTATATTCTTTTAGCCAAATATACTTAGAGCTAATTATTCACTTGAAATTTAATTTAAAAAAATTTAAAATCTTTTTTTTTCAGGATAATTTTGCTAAAAAAAAAAAAAAAAAGATTTTTTAATATTAGGTCGCAAAAAAGTGATTTATTGCTTAAAACATGATAATTGTTTTACATTTCCTCCAAATTTTATTGAATTTTTTTTTCTTTTTGAACCACCGGATACAGATTATAAAAAATTAACTCGTTTCGATAAAGATTATTTTACAATAAAGTTGATTCCTATTTAAATAGTTTGTGTAATTTTTATCCTATATTCAGATAATTTTTTATACATTTTTTTTAACCAAAATATTATTGATCCAAAAAGATTAAGCTTAATGTGATGTTCTTGCGCAAGTGATTTCATAAATTAAAAACAATAGTGCTAGGAATTGGAATATTGGCTTAAGTAAACATGTTTAAGCATTCAGCATTTTGTTGTATTAAAAACCAATTCCAGATTGACTGAGATTATAAAATTCCGATTAAAGATTAATGATTTGAAGACTGTTGACATACTTTAAAGTATATTGTCATAAAATAAGAAATAATATCGTTGATAGTTAACTATATCAATATTTTAATTTTCAATTGGAAACACATAGAAATTAATTTCAAAATGAAATAAGTTTAAAATAATATAAATTAAATTCAAAGTAAATCAATTTCAAAATAAAATACCTTTTTAAATACTTTTTTGATTTTGTGTCTAAATGTGTTTAGGTAAGCAGAATTAATAAGGGTTTCACAATTACACAAACACACACAAAGATATGCAGAACACCAATATATAAAGATCAAGATTGGAAACTCAAATCATGTTTTTTGCTTTTTATTTTAAATAAAAATCTGGAGCATATGTTGTGATACAGTATATTTTCTAAAAATTGTGTGTTTTGGATGCTTCTTATGTTAAAAAAAAAATCAAATCCATAAACAAACGTTAGACTATGGTTAACTCCAAGAAATAGGATGCATATAAAATTCAAATCAACCTGTCGATACTTTGGTGGTTTGTTATGGCGATACCGTGATTATTATGATTTTAAAATGTTTTAAATGTTCAAGCAATGAAAACTAAGCAAAATTGTATTGCTTTTTTTTTGAGATATCGGTGTTTATATTGAGTTTAATCAGATTTTAGAATAACTTTTTTGAAAGTTTACAAAACAGCTTTCTAAGCAGAGCGTAACATTCTGTTGCTTTGGTTTTTGGTAGCCGACGACAAGTTTTGTTTGGTGGATTCTAGTTTTATCAAGAATATCTTATTTTCTATTTTTACTCTATTCAACTGATATAAAATTCTTTTTATATCTTCTATAAAATTATAAAAAAGAAACGAAGAAAATCCTCCATAGAAAAGAGAGAGATAATAAGAAAAAATGCATTGAAAAATAAAGCAGTTTAATTACAATCAATTGAAAAATCTAAAATGAAATTTCCCTCGGGAATGGTGTGTGAAGCATTCCAATTTTGTTTTTTTCTTGAAAGAATTCTACTAATTTTTTGTGGATGATTTGATGATTGATGCCAGAAATGTTCTCACAGATTTAATGTTATGTTAAAAGAATTATAGCTTGATTTATTCAAAATTTTGATTGTTGAGTTTCAAGAGCTAATTTTAAAAAACAACATTAGAATATGTATTTCATTCTTAAATGTATTCTTGTCTCTAATATTGACCATAGTAGACAGAATAGAACGTTCGTTTTAGAAAGACATAGTTTTTTAAAGTCAACTATTTTTATTTTGTTAACGTTTAGTCACCATGGAAACCTAAGTATATTTGAATTCTATATATTGCAACAATGATTTTCTTTCTTTTATATTCACAAACTCGTACGAAGTAATTCTAGGCCCAAATTAAAAGGAAAAAATTATTCTATTAGTATTGAACACTTTACCAGGGTTGGTTTGTTGGATTTTGTAGTGCTAAGTTTAAAAAACGATAAGCCACGCTAAATTACTCTTTACCATGTTAACCAATAAAAAAAACCATGATTTTGATGCATTAAACAGAAAGATTACGGTTATAATATATGTTTATGGTTGTCTTTGGCTTACAAGAAAATTTTATATTTACATGAGGCGAATTGAAACTCAAAAATACTTAAGGATAAAATGATAGTTATATATATTTTTTTTATTCTTCAAGACCATTCGTTAAATACAAATTCATTAAAATATAATCATTCTCATGAAACTTTTGTTTTTCTGAAAATATTCGAGCTGTAATTTTCTTTAAGAATATAATTAACGAAACAAATGCTATACTTGCTTATTTTAGATATTAATGATAGAAAATATTGTCTTGATTTAAAAATCAAGTTTCACTTAAGCAAACGAATCTATACTCTAATTATCACCAATGGTGCATTTTAAGTAATCAATTGTGAGCAAAATAAATTGATGATCAGTTTTTGAACTTAATCAACTGTTATGGCTAACCAAAGTTCAGTGACTCTTGTCCTAAATAACGCAACACGTGCTAAACAATGGAGCAAATGAAAGTAAATTTATGCATATCTTTAATTAATGCAAAACTGATTTCAATGAGTTTTCTAATTATTTTATTATTAATCTAAATTCTAAAATTCTGCCACCAAATGATTTACTTAACAGAAAGTTCATATAACATATTTTCATTTTAGAATTTTTCCGAAACGAGATTTAAAAAAATTAAAAACCCACATTTGATCAAATTATTCTATACAGAAAATAACACGTAATAATAAACTGATTAATAAAATTACAATATATCAGTAACAATTAACTTAATCTGAGTGACAAGAAGTACCAAATAATAGATAAATAAACGAAATATTAGTATATTTGTTTACTGGAAAAATTAAAAAAACAAATTAGAAAATTATATTAAAAAAATGTAGTTCTAATTACTAGATTTTCTATATTCATCTCACAGATTTAAGGAATCCGGTATAGGGCTATTTACAAAAAAAAATAAATAAATAAATAAATAAAAAAAAATAAAAAAAAATAAATAAATAAAATAAAATAAATAAAAAAAAATCAATCTTTTTAAACACCATTTATTCGAGATACTTAAAAAACATGAAATAGTAATATTTGGGAAAAGATTTAAATATTGTAATAGTTAAAGTAGTTTGGAATAGATAATAAGGCTCAAAAGCAGAATTTGTTTACTATCAGAATAAAGAAAAAATAGGATGATAATCTATAAATAATGTCCTAAAAAAGTTTTGCTTCATAACAGGCAAGATTTTGGAAAAATAGATCTCCTAGAGATAACAAAAATGTATGCGAAATATGAGCTTTACGAATAGGAAAAAAACTTTGTGGTTGAAAATCCAGACACACTGGCATCTAGATCTGATTCACAAGTAGCAATGAATTACCTACTGCATAGTAATGTACACTGCCAGACATTTCGTGGTTTTCTGAAAACTCTATGCTATCATTGTTGATATTTTCAGTTATAACAAATTAATAAAATAATAAGGAAAGGAATGTTTTTATTTGACTGAATACTTGATGTTCACACAACAAACAATATACACTCAAATGGTAGTGGGTTATAAATATATAAAGTGAACCAATTATGCAACCACTTCAACATACATTATCAATATCATTGTCAATCATTCATCAATATATCATTTACAACCAGATCATTCATATCTGTGGAGTCATATTACAAATCAATATATTTCTTATTGTAATTTCAAATAACATGATATCAAATGGCCTTCATGAATGCAATCTATTGGATATAATACATTAAGAAAAGGAAGATAATCAGTATCTTATTTGAACGCGAATGTGGCATCTTAATTAAGTATGGATAAAATATTTCCAAAAGTGAAAATCCATATTAATTTAAATATTACTAAAAATATCAATGAAAAAAGTTATGAATTGAAATATTGAAGAAAAATTTTTATAGTTAATGCAAGTGTTTCTTAACACTCTAGCCAAAATGTTAAAAAAAAATGTTAGGCTTTATAAAAATGTGATGTTTATAATCTTTTAAGTTTGAAAGAAAAATCTTACTTATCTTTGGTATATAATATAATCTTTATCAATAATAAGCACATCCACTTACAGAATATTATAAATGAAATATTTTAAAAGATTGCAAGTTGTCATGATGAACTAACTAAAAGTATCACGAATTCATTTCTAATATGTGGCAAAATATAAACCATATCAATTGTGATAAATATTTTTATATTATAACAACAATTTTTTAATATTAAAGTCTTCTTTGACGCTAAGAAAAATCAAATGCAATAAATAAATAAAATAATAATTTTAACAGCTTATAAAGGTAAAACTTTTTGTCCACTATTTTTTCGTTCATCTCACAGATAGTAATTTAATTGCATGATCAGATCTCTGTGTTTTGATGAAAAATAAATATTAAGTTTTAAGAGTGCTATATTTAATGTTATAGAAACATACCACAATTAATGTCAATGTTTTTTATTTATTTATTTTTTTTGTTAAACGCTCTAATAAAAGATATTTTGCCCAAGTTTTGAAAACGCAAGTGTATATATTGCATTTATATTTCGTGTAGGCCCATTTACTTTATGTAATATTTAATTTTTGATTTTATTTACTTTAATTTTTACAAATATGTTATACGACGCTCCTTTTGTTATAACAATTTTGGCAAAATTCAACTAGATGTATATCATGCAAATAATTAAAGAAACAACAACATATGCAGAAAAATTCATGCTTCAACGAATGATATCACTACTGCTAAACAACGTAGATCAGATGCGTCCGTTTAGCGAATACCCTAAAACCTGAGAATTGGTGTATGTCTCTTTAATATAAGACACACAATTATTTAGAAAGACTTATACAATTCGCCGTATTTACATGTTCCAGAGAAAAACACCAAGCACACTCACAGACAACAGAAACGTAACATCCATCCTCCATCATTCCAACAGAAGCTTGAATAGAGATCAGGACTTTTCTCATTCCGAAGAAGTTGCTTAACCCTAGCCCACAGTGACAACTGAAAAGATTTTGGTACTGTGAAATGGACAATCTAACAGTTGTAAATTGTTGTAAAGTATTCGAACATTTCTTCCTGTGTTGCTTTCCAGGAAAATCTTTTCATCAATAAAAGGTCATATTCATGATGATAATAAAAAAAAAAAATTAGACACACTCATCTTAGAGATAAGCCTATGAAAAGGGAAATGCAATGCTCATTTCCAATTGCTTAAGTAAATTTTTATTCTAAACCGGTATTCTCCATTTCAAAAAGCTCTACACTCAAAAAGAATTTTTAGAAAAACGAGTTGGGGATCTACCTTGAGCTACCACAATCAGATTAGAAGTTTCAGTCTTTTTCCATATTCCTCCTTTGTGACACGTATATATCACCAATCATCTATGAAAAATCCTTTCATCTGCCTGAGTCACATTAAAAACCTCTATGTTTACGATAATCCCAGATAAGCCTCATTATCGATGGAAAGTGCTACCTGTTATCAGTGTCAGATTATAATATATAATATTTTTCAAAATTCCTATATTGTGACATGAGAGTGTGGCCCAACATCTATGAATAATCCTCTCAGTTTTACTAGAATCAGATTAGAAGCTTCAATATTTTCTGTGATATTCCTATTTAGTTAAATGTTAATATCCCGGCAACAGTGAAAAATCCTCCCAGCTATTAGAGTCCGATTATGAGCTTCAGTTCTTCCGAAACTCCAATCTTCTGATATGTGGTACTCCCCATCATCTATGAAAAATTCTTACGGGTACCAGAGTCAGACTAGAACCGACAGTGTTTTCGATATTACTCCTTTGTTACATATGAGCTTGTTTTGTCCTCTAAGAAAAATCTTTCCAGTCACCAGAATCACATTAGAAGATTCAGTGTCTTCCGATATTCTTTCCCGGTGACAAATGAGTTTCCTATATATAAAAAATACTATAAAAAGACTATAAAAAATCCACTCATTTACTAGAGTCAGATAAGGGGAGCATCAGTTTTTCCTAAATTCCTATTTTCTGATATGTCATATGCCCCATCATCTATGAAAATTCTACCAGCTTCCAGAATCAGTCCAGAAGCCTCAGTATTTCCGATGTTACTCCCTTGTTACTCCTTCCCTCTATGAAAAATCCACCCACCTATTAGAGTCAGATTAAGAGCATCAGTTTTTTTCTCAATTACTACTTAGTGGTATGTGAGTACACTCCACCATCTATGAAAAATTCTACTAAGAGAAATACAAAAAATATTCCAAAATACTTTACATTTTTATCCTGTTAAATCAGGAGCATCCAAACTAGTTGAAAAGATTGCTATTATTTGAATAAAAACACTGATGCATGCAAACTATAAAGGTTCCAATATGCTGAAAATGTAAAAAAGTGAAAAACGTGGATATTCATGTATATTTTTTATATATTTGATTCATTCATACATTATTTTTCATGTGAGTCTTTGTAGAAGTTTAGAAGACAACTTAATATGCAAAAAAAGTGCTTCGTTAACTTTGATTTAATTTTTAAAAACATTTTTAAAATTTCAATCAAGTTGGTTGCGTATAAAATGGTATATGCTAGTGTCCGATTGCATGCGTACGTTTTTATTAATGTTTAATTAACTTTTAGTTATTAATGTTTAAATAATTTTTATTAAACGTTTAGTATTTAATTAATATGACTTCAAAGTTTGTAATTTCCTACCAGTTCATATACGCTAAGATTTCTTCATGAAGATGTTACCAAAATTATGAACTTTAGGTGCATATTAATTTATCTTGATAATCTTTTGACTTTATTATGCTCATAAAATAAAACTTCTGTTCTGAAACGTATTTTAATTCGAACATACATAAAATCCAACACCGAATCGTTTAAACTGGAAAATCGATAGCTCAAAATTCAGTATAATTCAGTATAATCTCAAAATTAATATTAATTTAATTTTAATATAATTCAGTACTAAAAATGACTTTTTTTTTTTTTTAATTTTCTTGGTTTTCAACAGGTTTTCACTTGCCACTATTAAAACATAAAAAGGCCATAATGGGTACGCGTGCCTGGTTTGAGAATTCTGTGTTAAATTATTCACAAAGAGCTAATTATTGTATCATACACAGTTCTAACAAAATTATGCATTTCTAAATCTCTGTTTCAGAACTCATATTGAAAAATTCAGTTTGTATAAAATTTGATAATTATATAATGTTGCGATACTTCAGATGATTCTATTTCATGTGTTGACAAATTAGAGCTATTAACCATTTGAGTTGCTAATTGAGATTATTATATAGTTACATGAGATATTTTTATGGTCTTTTTTTAAACTTTTTACGTAAAAATTAATAAACAGGAAGTATATTTTTAAATTGATATATTGAGAGGATTTTTAAAATATAAATGGAAAATTATTTTTATTAAAGAAAAAAATGTATTTTGTCCAAAATAGGCTCTTTTGCCATATTAAATTCTCAAGTTTATTTTTTCTCATTAGAAATACACAATTTCTTAATAATACCTAAAGAAATAATAGACATAAATAATTCTAAATTGAGATACTTTTATATTTCGAGAAATTGAACAGAAATTCCATTTCGAAACTAAATTATGATTGTTGCTCATATCATCAAATATATTTGAAAATGGTCGTCATTACTGGTCAACGTTGCTTGATATTAAATGATATTGTCGTTTCGAGGTAAATTCTTTGCCAATTTCCCTTAACGTCGCAGAAATCATTAATAAGTAAAAAAAAAGTGCTATTGTTATGAGAGCATTTTCGGAAAACTACCTTTATAAAGAAATAATTATGTTTTTAATGGGTTCAAAAAACTGAATAAAAAGAACTTTTTAGAGCTTAGAACTCAACGATTATAGAACTCTTTAGAGCTCTTAAAATTATTTGAATACAATTAAAATATCATAATCCCTAATAGTTATAAAATATTTGATGATATCGCAATAGTTTTTCTAAAATCAACGGAATATTAAGCTTAAATATGGAGTTCATTATTTTAAAAAATTAATTAATAATGCGGAAAGGAAGATTTTTAAAACGTTCTTTATGTGACAGAATATATTCTTTTTTTTTAAATTTCTATATGGAAATTACAAAGAAAGTTTTAAAATTCATTTTAACATTAAATTTTGTAATATTTTTTAAAATTTTCAGTGCATTTTCTCTGCAGTACTTTTTAGAAATTTCTATTGCAGTATATTAGAAATTTAACTTGAAATATTAAGTAATTTTCTCAATAAAAAATAATTATTGAAAATCATGAAATTTTTAGTTTAATATAAAAAAGCATTTTAAAAGAGTAGCCAAAAATCTAATCTTTTTTTCCTAATGGCGGGCACCCTTTAGCAAGTAAGTGCATTAGTCTCAACAAGGCCGGAAACTGCTATTCCTTTTATGGTTACCCGGTGGGCACCTGTGAACCAAGTCACTGACTTACGAAAAGCATCGCTCACGCCACACCACCACAAACCCGTTTACAGGGTGGGCCACATTCATCCATCATCTGAGGAAAGCACAAGAAACAGAGAGAGAGAAAGTAAATACACGCGCCCGAGCCGGGATTCGAACCCAGGTCCTCCCCGTCCATAGTCAGTTATGCTAACCACTAGACTGGATGAGTGGCTAAAGTCTAATTATAACAAGCAATTATTTTATATTAGAAATAAATTAATCTGAAATATTTCAAAGCAAGTTAGTTACATACCAAAATTAATCAGCTTAAAGTTAATAAATGATTAATTATTTATCAAATAAAATCTAGTTAAATGTATACATTAAAACATCCAAATGTTCTTTAGACATGTAGTGAAAACCATGTACACTAATTAACAAAAATTAAGAAAGAATCACAAAAATAGCGATAACTCTCTAACAAAATTAAAAATAGCAATAAAACTCTAAAAAAGAAAAGAAAAAAAGAAAAAAAGGCCAAAATGAAATTTGAATAAGCTGGTAAGTAAAAGAAGTTGAACAATATGATATTATACAATATAGGGCAACTGCAGTCGGAATAAGTCATTTGCGAGGAGTGTAAAAATGAATGTTTCAGAACAAGGCGACAATTCTCGTTGCATGTCTGAGATTAGAAATCTGTTATAACGAAATTGTAATAATGGCATCCATCATCGTTTGACCGAACAATTCCTGTGGAGAGCTATTGGTTGACTAGAGACTGAACAAAGTCAGACAGAACTGGCTTGGTATCTGAACGTAAATCCGTCTATGATTCATAGATTTTGGCAACAATTTCTAACCAGGAATTCGGCATCCAGAGGGTTCAAAAGGACGTCCCCGATCTACCACGAGTGCTGACGACCGATATTTGTCCTTATGCGCACGAAGGAGTAGAACCGCAATTCCGCCTGAACTCAGATATTCTCTCGCTGCAAGCTCCAGAAAGTTGGTATCCAGATCAACCGTGAGTCGAAGGCCTTACAGCCTTATGAAGCGACCAGTCATTTGCATCATGTTCACGTTTCGCTATAGACGGAAAGGTTTGCAATGGGCATGTCCACTGAACGCCTGATCAATGGAGGGCTATTCTCTTTATGGATGGCTATTCTCTTTATCTCGAAAGCGATAAAAGCCGCAAAGAGATGCAGTCGGATCAGGAAGTGTCTGTGTTTGGAGTGGTATCTCTTTGAGTGGACGCACAGATCTCCATGCCTTTTTCCGTGTAAATGTTAATGCTTTTTCCGTGTAAATGTTGAGCACATAAGACATCCTGGATGCTCTTATGTGCTCCCTTATACTGGGGCACAACAGGTGATACTTTCATGGTATAGAATGATAATGCTAGATTACATATGGCTTTACTTTTGTATGCTTACCTTGAGCAGGAAACAACTGAGCACATACTGTGGACAGTTTGATCCCCGGACTTTAACCTAATCGAGAATATTTGGGATGCTCTAGAACGACGTGTAGCTGCTCTCAAGCTTCCTCCTAAGATCCTAGCCACGTTTTCTACTGGTTTGGAAGAGCAATGGCCCTCTCTTCATACATAATTAGTTGACCACTTAATTGAGAGCATCACACATCTCTGCTTGTGTTGTATTGCTTCTCGGGGGATCATATCCTATATTAAAAGTACTTTACCAATACCAAAATTACACCTTCCTCTTATTTATTGTATACATATGTTAATTTTTATTATACCATATTTGGTCTGGTGATTACTTTTTATGCTATTTCGTACATTCCTATGTATTGTATAATATGTATATAAGTTACATTTAATTCCATGCATAACTTTATGTGTTCACGTTGTTTTTGTGATTTTTTCTTAATTTATGATATAAGTGTATTTTTATACTAATTTATTACTGAAATTCAGGCTTTTAAAAATAACACAGACAGATTTCGTGTTGTTTTCAGTGCAAAGTTCCGTTTTGTGAGCTTAACGCATCACGTGTTGATGATTTTATGCCTTCTTCTATACGTTCTTATTAGTTTCAGAAAGCTCGTTCTCGGAAAATTATTTTATAAGAAAATGGTTACTCGTCGCAAAATACAATCTACTTTCTATATATGAGGATTATCATTATGAGGAGTCATTTCTCAATATTAGGTTAAAATCATTTGTATTTTAACGCAAAAATCGAAAATAGTAAAAATATTTTTTACGTGAAAAATTATTTACGTATCTTTCTCTTGCGAGAATAAATAATTGAATTATATAATAAAAAATCATTTGAAAGAATCTCTCAGGGGATAAATTTTTAAATTCATTCTAAAATTTAAAAATTGGTAGAAATAAAATGAATATATGTTACTCCTCAATATGAATTTCAAATTGTTTTTAACTTAAAACAAAAAATTCTCTTTAAAATTCAATTCTGTAATTTCAGTGGAATAATATTACTTTTAGTTACTTCATGAATTTATTTTTTCCTCTTTCATTTGATATTATACACTTTAAAGGAAATTTTCCTGTAAGATATCTTAGAATTATTTAATATTCAAATTTTATATTAAGTATTTACCGATTTTTGTAGATGTTTAATGCGACAAAAAACAATGGGGAACTCAAGATTTTAGTTTTACCATTTAAACTACTGCTATATAAATATCTGAAATAATTAAATAAATCAAAATAAAATTTGCTTATTTTCATCCGAAATCATTGATAAAGGTTAATGGATAGCTTATGAATATGCTTATAAGAGAGTCGTTCACAAGTAAATATTTTTATTATACATTTTCACGCTTACAATATTTCAAATTCTTGGAATTATTAAAATTTAATATGGGGTTTGGGATACCAACAGTCATCGCAAGAGATTTTAAAACAAAATAAGTGCCAAAAATTAGAATAATTATAATAAAATAAAGTTTTTATTTATTTGTTTCATTAAAAGTGTATAGGCTTGATTTGTTTATCGTTCAACTACCATTTTTTGTTCATGAGAGCTAATTAGACTGGCATTTACAGCTTAGAGTGGATTTCGAACCACTATGAACATAGAAGGTGGGATTTGAACCTAGGAACTGTTGAATCAAATTCCAGATTGCTAA
>JAPDSC010098861.1:0-34056 GCA_026290005.1 Latrodectus geometricus | reverse complement strand
TATATATATATATATATATATATATATATATATATTTGGCTAAATGATCGCGGAATAATATAAAAGGACGAAATATTTACTTTTATATTAAATACCATAATTTGTTTTATTTAAATATAATGTATTACTTTTTTAAAATTTATTTTGCTGTACAAAATTATAGCAAATACAAAAGTTTCAACAGGATAAAGGGCATATTTTTTTGGCTGAAGATCATTATTAATTAATTCAGATAATTATTATATCAGAAGTAAAAATTGATATCAGAAGTTATCTTTTCCCGGCTTCACCATTTGCACTTTTGGTTAAAATCAGTGAGATAACTACGATGAAGTTTTAGTTTTTTGGTCACACCAATGTCATTAGCCTTTAAGATTAAAAAGAAATAATTGAGGCGTGCATATATTTTCTCCTACACCTGCGATTACAAATGATATTTTCCTAATGTTGGTAAAAAGTTATAATTTAAATGCAAATAATGAATAGATTATATTTCACTGTAGAAAAGAAATTGCACGACTAGATAAATAAAAATAAAGGACAGATGCTGTAATCAAGTATAGCAGAAAAAGAGAACGTCAAGCGATTATCATTATCTAATATTATTATTATCTGACAGTTGGCTTATAGATGACTTCATGGATGACGTAAATCGATAAATTCATTGTTAATTATCTAACTCGAACTAACTCAAAAGAATAAATTAAGAAACAGCAAATTATTATATAAATTATAATAATGATAATAGATCTTCTCGAAATCTTAAAATAGTTATGCATTGATTAATGCTGCTTAGAACGTGAAATTAAATATCTTTAATTAAATATTTTTCATAATAATCCAAGAAACTTATTCATATATCCAAATTTATAATTTCAAATAATTCAGAAAAACTTTCATTTTGAAATAAAACTATAATTGAGTTGAAAGGAAATTATTGGTACTTTTCCATTATACTTGGATGGAAATAGCCATCATTTCCAAAAGCCGTTGTGGAATAAATAAATTGTTAATCACATTAAAGGTATAATTCTCGAAAGTAATTGCTTGAAGATAATTATATTTGGTTTAATTTTCAGGCAAAAATTCCAAACATACGAAATGAAATTATGATAATTGCGGACGATTAAATTAAATTAAAGTTTCAAAATTACCTCAATTCGTAGAATGGGTTTTAATATTTTGATAATATACATATTGACAAAATGATTTATTTCCATAAGATGTGATAAAATAAACACTCTTTTTAATCAATAATTGAATTAAGGATTAATAATTCTACTTTAAAAAAAAAAAAAAAAAAAAAAAAAAAAAAAAAAAAAAAAAAAAACATTATTAACAAATTCTTAAGAAGTTGTAAATTGAATATCAAAATGTGAAAATTATATACTATTTTATTTTTATGTAATCCCCATTGGAATTTATTTAAAATCACTTGTTCGTCTAACCAAATCTTCAAAGTGATCACAGAACGGTCATAATGACATATGTTTCATTTATATAACTTGGGGACAAAATAATAAAATGCCTTCACTCATATAATTAAGCGTATTCAATTCAAAATTTCATCATAGGAAAAAAATTTCCAATAAAATAATCGAATTTAAATAAATATTCCTCTCTATTTCTAAAAGGTTCAATTATTTTTATTTTCTTAAAAAATATTTCTTGACGTCCGTTGATGATACTGATGTGAAAAAAAGAACGCATAAATAATATTCAAGAAATTATGCAATTGCTATCTATCTATATATATATATATATATATATATATTGAGCGATTTTAGGTTAGAAATCTGATGGTTGCCACAAAATTAAAGGATCTTCCTCAAATATAAAGTCATTCAAATGTTCGGTCAACGATGTCTCATGTGTGGAGGGAATCATTTTATGCTTCCAGATGTGATACTGGATGATATCATAGAGTTCCTGTGGTCTACATAATATTGCTTTTTATTAGATTATAGTATTCCATGCAATATTCGCTCATGAACACTGTTTCAGTACAATGATAGATTAGCTTTCTTCAATAGGGATGTCAGGAATCCCCCGGATCTGTCATAGGATACTACAGAACAGAACTGTTTCTTGGGCCATGCTCATCAGACTTGGTGTGCTTAGATTTTCCTTTTGGGATCACACACAAGAGCAGGATCTATCTCCAAAACACCTGGAAAAATAACTATTTACCAGATTTCCTGTTTTCACAGAAACGACATAACAGATTTGACATCAACGATGTTTTTGCTAATGTAAGCTAATCTATATCCCATTATTTCAAGCTCTTGTACCGTTGTTGGACTCACTCTATCAAACAGCAGTAGTTAAATGTTTGATACTGCTGTTTTTTAATTTTATGGGCTAAGGTAAAAGTTTCACTTCATCCTCGGGTTTACAAAATTATGAATGGATAAGTTTCGTTTCATGAAGGAAAACATGTTCATTGCATGAATGAATGAGAGATGGAATGTCCCAATATTGCACCTTGGGACATTCCATCTCTTGCAAAGGATAAATGTATCATAAAAGGAAACAGATTAGTTAAAACTTCTCTATGCTTCGGTCAATAATCTTTTCATTGTAACTATTGGGGCAGGAAAAAAGACCGCCAATACACTGACAGATCCGACTTCATGTTTGATTGTTGAAAGAACACAATAAAGTTCATATGCTTTTGTACATGTCTTCCAAACGTGAAAGTATGAATTTATCTGACCACATGATTGTCTTCTACTTAACATTTAATCAGTTTTTGCAATTGTTGCACCATTTTTTATTTTTTATAGAAAATGTTGTTTTGAATGTGACTTAGGGGATTTATCCCCAATACTTCTATAAAAAATATAAATGTAATACGTGCATTTTATATATAAAATGTGAGAAAATGTTAAGGATAGATAGAAAAACTTGATGAAATATTATATTATTCTTATATATTTTAGGATTTTTTTTCAACCGTTGCTTTCTTTGGTATTTTCTAGTACTTCTTTTTGAACCCTATTCTCCTTTGGTAGATTGATGCACAAGAGTTTACGGATACATTTTGTAATTTTTCAACAAAATAAGTCATGTGAATTGAGGCAAAAAATTGGCTCAATAGCAATCAAGCGTTGATTATTTTCCAATAAAAATCGCTTTATTGAAGGAAAACAAATTTAAGAATAAATAAAATTATCCTTCTGGGTATTAAAACTTAGGTATGAACGGTTATACCATGTTTTTCGAATAAGTTTGCGAATAAGGCAATTCACCAAAATTAGCTTTGGCTGTAGTTTTCAACGTTTTTATTATTCATTGTTTCCATCAGTTTGAAAGGACCAACTTCAGAAACCTCTGAGCGTGTTAGAATGAGTAAACAAACATTCTAAAATTTTTTTGTATTAAATTTCCTATATTAATTTCAAGATTTGTGGTGCATAGCATGAATTTTAAGAGCATTTAGTTTCTGGTATGAATTCTAAAAACAATTTTTTTTTCGTTAATTCCTAGAACACATTTTATAAACTGATAATCTGTTGGCGACATTAAAGTTTATCCAATACGAAAGCTGCTCCATAATTTCTTTTATTGATTTCTTCAAGAAGTAACAAATTATAACTCCTTGACACAATTTTTTAGAAATAAATCGCTATATAATAATGATATGATTTCTTTTTTTCGAACTCTGAACTATTTTTGAAAAAAATATTTTTTTAATATCCTCAAAGGTATTTAGCAATTTCATTTTTTAGTTGATTTATTAAGCAATAATTTAATGTAATTCTTACATTGCTTATTTACTAAGCTCCTATCATAGCAATAACGGTAGCTTATAATTCCCTTAGAAAAACAATGTATATGTTGGTCAATATTTAATATTATTTAATTCAAAAATATTATCCTGCTATACAAATTTATAGATTGCACAAACATTTATTTCCAGTTACATTGAATGCAAACTTCAGAGATGGTAGGGAATAGTTTCATACCAGCACGTATGTGAATTGGCTTCTTGGTAATGTTTTTCCAATACAGTGTGATAATGATAAATGAATTTTTATTTTCATCATCATTTCGGTGACCTAAAAGTTGACAAAAAAATACTTTTGATCTTTCAGAAATTTGTCAACTTTTTAGACTTACATTAGAGTTTCCGAGAAGCACGTAGACGTTGATCGTACATTATTATATATCTATTAATTACGTCACATGGTTAATAAATTTTCAACATAGATTTTACAACAACCCGTGTGCAATCGCTACTAGTAATCATTATCCAATTTGTAAACCAAAATCCCTTCAATTTTTTTTTTTTTAATTTCCATTTGTTGAAGAATTGAAGTATACATTTCTTCCATCCAGAAAATATTTTTTACGTAGATTTTTATCATTAGAAACCTAAGTGAATACATTCCTATCATAATTAAAATTACTTTCACAATGTGATAAATCCTCTGAAATATATACTTTCACAATGTGATAAATCCTCTGGAATATTTATTTTGTCAATTGCTGAACGTTTTCTAGATCCATTTCTGATAAGAAAAAGGCAGCAAACATTGTGAAGTTAGAGCTGTAAATACAAAATACTTTCAAATGTAGAAATTTAGTACATGGCTACCGCCATCTATTGCTAAAAATGTAAACTAAACGTCTAATACTGTATGTAACTTTTTTTACAGTTTAAATGGTTAAAATGGGAGAAATGATCCTCAATAAAGCTTGAAAAATACATGCTCGCGGAAATCGCAGTATGAGCAAATTTTGCAATATTTAAGTTACCTGTGGAAATCTTGGGACCAAAGGGTTAATATATAAACTATAATTGTAGTAGAGGTAAATTGAAGTTTTAATTATATCGGGGTTTTAAAATTATAGTATTACCACGCTATAAAAATTTTTATTCTACACAAATATTTAAAGTAACTTTTGTACTATAGTTTAAGACGTATTTAAAGATTTTATTACTGTTTTTGAGGATAAGTTTTTATTCAAATACAAAGTTCTTATTTGAATTCATTTTATTTTAATCTTACTATGAGAGAAACATAATTAATCTTATGCACACTCATTATTTTAAAATGAGAATGAAATTTAACAGCGATTCAACTTCATTTGGGCACAAATATTTGTCATATATTTGTAATGTAGTATATTGTATAAATTAAAAATAATAAAATATTTCTTTTTGATAAAATATATGTTTAAATGTATACAAAATTTTAAACCTCATAAATAAATTTTTACTTTTTTAAAAATCTAAATGTATCTTACAAGACGACGGTAATTTGTTTTTTAAACATAAACCTAAATACTTTTCAAAATATTATAAAAAAGTTAGATTTTCGTTTTCCTTTTTTTCTTCTTTTTTTAACGATGCACTTTTTTTAAAAAAAAAGAAAGAAAAGAAAAAAAAATGCATTCAGAATGAAAAAGTAACAAGGTTATTAAAGTAATAGAAACATTCAAGCAGACACACAATTCCTTGATCAATTGTTAAGCAAAGCGCAATCATCTATAAATGTCTTTAGGAAACTACTTTAAAAAAATCATATATTGTATATCTTTTAAAAAAAATTGTGTAATATTTCTTTTGACACAGTTTTTTGGACAGTATAGCTTCCAAAGGTCTTTGTAAGGCATTTTTAATATTCCCCGCGTATTGCTTTCCCGGATTATTTTTCATAGATAGTGGACTGGATTCAAGTATCACAAAGAAAAAAACTCGGCAAGTCCAAGCACTCATCCGATAGAAGTGCATGCTTAAGGCGTAACATTTCTCTACCGTAACTCAATAGTGGTTTGGATCGAATCCAAGATTTTATGCTCCGAAGAGCGGTGTGCATTAGGTCACTGTGAGTTTTTTCATTCTATTTATTAGATAACCAGCAGAATTAAGGCATTTTGTTCATGGCAGAAGGTTGTTGATTTGATACTTGGATTAGGCGAACATTGCACTGCTCATTAATGGTTGCTAAGAAATACGTACATAGTGGTGCAGGCGATCCCCGGATTATACCCTAAGATTAACATGTTTGGAATACTCATCTATCATCAAGTTATCGTAATTTTGAATCACATTCAGGTGATGAAGTCATACCTGTGCTGGCACCCTCTTCTCCCCATGCTTGCCACACCAACAGAAGGACTTTGGATACCTCAGATTTACGTGGATACGTCTCCAATCCGGAGCTCCAGCAACCCAGTGAAGGAGAATGTGGTCACCTTTCCAATCACTGCCCGCTGCAAATGAGGCTTCAGCTTGCTGAGACATGTAAAACAAGTGGTATCGATGTTCTTCAAGTGAAACGATACAGCTGGAAAGCCGCAGATCAAGTCTGGTGGTTTTATGCTTGATCCTAATTTCTAAAATTAAGAAGATGCTTATTTCGGGAAATGATGACACATTCTCTGAGTGCTACACCTGTATAAGACGCCTACAAATTTGCCCCTTGTATGACATACGGTGCAAACACACAGAAGTGAATTTCTTAATATTTAGTTTCCATAAATTTGATGATGGAAGAATTTAGGTTATATAATTAGTTTAAAGAAACAATTATTCAAGAATATTGTACCTAAATTTTCACAAAGGGCCTGTATTATACTTGTGATGTGTAATATGAATAATAATCTATGGACGTCTCTACCATATATTTTTTTCCAATGATTTCAATGATAATTGACAGGTAAACGATTCTTTAATTCAGCGGTTTGTGAGTTCAATTCCAATCTTGAGTGTGTATATATTTAGTGGTTTGGAATTCACTTTAAACTTTATGTTGTGGTCCGATCATCCCATGTGTAAAAAGCAGTAGATCGACAAACAAATCCAAACCAGCTAGTTTCGTGACGTATTCATAAGTTCTACAACAGTTTATATTTTTCTTATTACCAATCAAATATCAATTAAGGATCGAAATTGTCCTTTTGCCAATAATTTATTGATCATTCTAACTCTAATGACTTTTAGATAAAGTTACAGATACTTTATTTCTGTCTTTACATTAATAGAGGTCGTTTTCATTATGGATGTAGTAATCAACTTCAGCTTTCACTTGTCTCCACTGGTCAGATTGCCCTTCTTTCAATCCTGTTTATGGTAGTATTGTTTTTTAAGTTTATATTCTGCATGTATTCATCTTCTCCAACAACATAAATGAAACAACATCTAGAACATTAAGGATTGCGGTTACAAATAATTTAGTCAAATGGAAGCTAAGTAAATTTGCGTGATCGTTCTGCCCTGTAAAATACAAACAGTAACGGGCACCAATTTGAAATATAAGAATAATGTGCTGACGACATAAGAAAATAAATTATATATACATACTTGTAATCTTTAGAGATTTTTGTAAATGTTAAAGCGAGCATTTTTTTATCTAGAAAGAAAATTTTAATTCATACTTAAAAAACTCTTATATTTTGGTAATAAAACAAAACATGACACTATAAAATTCTGCTTGTTTTATAAGAAATTTTAAGATAACAAATTTTTTCTCACGCTTGTGGTATGATTAAATACTGAAAAATATTGTATCGTAAACTTTACAATGTTTTCACTAAATAAATTAAGGAAATTTCTCATAGCACACACATTTATAAAATTTATTCTTGTAAATATATTTATAGAAATTTTGATAGGAAGTGTGGAATTTCGTTGTCTTAGTTGATTCAAAGTATTTGTAAAAATTCGTCTTTAAAATAAAAATATTAAAATGGATACTTAAATTTTTATGTTCTCTTCTCAGGTGTATTTAAGTATTTAAGCAATAATCTAAAAAAAAAAGGGGGGGGGGGTATATTCAAATGATGTCCCATTTGGATCTGGGAATTGATTTCTTGCTTTATATTTACATTTTTAATAAATGTAATGATAAGAGAACTTCAAACAAAAAAAAATTAATTTTAGTGGAATTAAAAATAATTTAGAGAAATAAAGATAACTGAAATTGTTACAATAAACTATTCTTGTTTGGTCTATATCCATGTCTGTGCAATTACATACTGCAATTTTTAGAAATATGGTCAGGAAAGGATAGTTTAAAAATTTTGAAAATGCATTCAAGTAGATGCTTTTAATTCACGTACCCGAAGAGAGGTAATTTTATTGAAAATTGAAGTTACATTTTTGATTTATTTGCGAAATAGTAAAGTAAAATCAATATATTTCTTGTTTTAAATACAAATAATTAAATTGTGTAATTTCTTAGGAAGTATTATACTCTTATTGATGATTTATTTGCATTTTAATTGACTATTCGTTTTATTGAAAGTTGAATCAAAATTTGCTTTAATTAAAAAATTAGTAGAAAATTCACGTATTAGGGGAAAATTCTCCTCTAATTAGATTTAGACTGAATTGAATTTTTGCTTTAATAAGAAAGAGTTAAGATATATTTTTGGTGAATAGTACGAAAGGGGAACAATATTTAAGAATTTAATATGTCAACAATTTTTCTGGATGAATTGTACACATTTTCATGGTTTTCAATGCTCTAGATTATCCATATCCAAGTTCCCAGGAAGTTCTCAAAGAGTGAAGACTTCGGTTGTGACTCTTAATGATGTATTGCCACCAACCTCGTCGTAAAACTAAAGAGGCGTTTGTCACTTCACTAGAATATATTGAGCGAACACGATATGGTTACACCAGGGTCTAAAGGCAAAAAAAACTTCCTGTAAAGAGAGAGTTCATTGAATAAAGATATCATTTTTAACGAAGTCGTCAAAAATGAGGGATGGCGCGGGCAACGAGGTGCAAAAGTTTGACTTTAACGAGATCGTAACTTGGTGAATTACGCCAGTGCTCATCTGGTACTTCCCGTGACTTCTTTCTAATTGTCCCCTTCGCCACTCCTTCCGTCAAAATAATAAAAAATGTTTGTTTCAGACGATAGTTTTATGGTTCAGAATCAACTTGAAAAGAAAAGTTTGGTAAATTAACAGGGTGTACCATTACAAGCGATGGGAATGCTTAAGAAACAGTTGCCTTCAATGGCATCAAGATTCCTCTTAGATTTGGAAACATTAAAAATAATTGGACTCTTCTTTCTTTGAAATTTTATTCCATTTTTAGAAAAACAGTAAAAATTAATTAAAAGTATTCAAACATAAACAATTTTCATTTGTGACATTTCTAAATTTTAAAAAGTTTCAGTCTAATACAAAAATGTTTTTAATATCTTTCCAATAACATGCTTTCATTTTATCACCATTAAAAATTATTTTACTAGAGAAGTTTGCCATTTTCATAACAAAGATACTTTTTAAGATAAAGCAACTTTAATTTTTACGGAGAAATTCTAAAATTTAAGTATAATTAACTTGCTTTTGAAATTAATAATTTTAATAATTTTTATTTTAAGCTACTCTCTTTCTTTCAACCATCAGGGCTGAAAATCTTTATGTGATATATTAGGTTGGGGAAAAAGTTATCCATTATTTTTTCGGTAGACATCTGTAGTGATCGCTATCTCGTGAGGTATCTATCAAACAATTTCAAATTTATGCTCATTGGAAAGGTGACATTTGACACTAAAATATTCTCTTGTGGTTTTTTGTTTGATTAATTCAGTTATGAGTACAAGGTTTTAAAATAGAAGACAACAAACAGAAAATTCGATACATTTTAGTTTTTCTTTTATAATGGCGAAAATGCTAACCAGGTGACTAAAATTGTGAAAGGTGTTTATCGTCCTATATATGACTGTAACAACTAGTTACGCACAATTTTGGTTTCGTCGATTCCGTTTGGGTATTTGGATGCTAAAGATGCACCTCGCATGGATACAACATCGTCGAGAATGTCTATAAAATATCAAAAATTATCAAACTTGACAGCATGTCAGCAGTCGTAGCTTCGCACAAGACCTAAAAATCTACATGAAAACTGTTTTAAACCTTTTTACAAAGCGAATCTGAAAGAAGTTACAAAAAGTTCACGTAAAAATAATGGATTTCTTTTTCCCCAAACTAATATTTACAAAATTCTACTCTTCAAATATCGTTCTCATTAACTTTGCACTTTAGCAATGGATTACAAAAAATTTTGAAACTCCATTTCACGCTTACAAATCTTCATTCAATAAAAGTTTATGACAGATTTAGGTAATTCAAGGAATGTTTCAGGTAATAATGAAATATGATTGGAATTTTCAGGCTTTCCTTATCAATTTCCTTTAAAAATTCTTTTTACTTGTCTGTATCTAATTTATTATGAATTTTTCTTTTTCCATTCAATTTTAATTTAATTTAAATAAAACAATTTATAACTATTTTATCAAATAAAATAAGAATGATTAATTAATTTAATTAAATGGATGAAATTTCAAATTGAAAATGAAGGAAAAGGTATTTTTTAAGAAATTTGTAAATTCAGAGAGATTCTAACAACTCTCTGATCCAGAGAGTTGTTATCCAGAGATTTTTCAGAAATTTGTAAAAGAAAATTGAAAGGAATTGTAAATTGAGAGATTTGTAAAAAGTAAATATTTAATCTTTTATAGTTTTTTACTTGTAAATTATATATTTCCATTCTATATTTTTTTATTTGTCAATTAACATTGGATATATTAACATTGAAACTTTTGTGTTGTTTTTTTTTTTGGATTAAAGATTTAAGAAAATAAGTACGTTTAATGTGACATATCGATTTTTCTAATAAATCAAAATAATTGCATCAAAGATAATTATACTGGAAAATATGCTAAATATTTATATCTTTGACGTAATTAAATTAAAGTTATATTTAGTTCAACCCTTGAACTGAAATCAATGAAAACTTCAAAGATTGAAAAAAAATAGAAAAGCTTTATTTAAAAAAAAAAAAAAAATTGGACGAATGAGTTTTTTTACCTATTTTTCCAGCATAAGTAAGTCAATATTACACTCGTGCAAAGCAATGTGGTTTCTTATGTAACTATCTTGCAGTTACCAGCGCTATACTGCTTACTTTTTCTTAAATTTATATAAAAAACTGATTTGATAAGACAAAAGTCACGTGTAGCTCACGTGGAATAGAAAATCACGTGAGAATAACACGCGGTTTTCACGTATCAAAAGATTACAAACAGTATTATTTTTAATTTAAATACACATTTCGAACTCTAGTTTTCAAAATTTATGGTCCATAAAAAAGAGATAAAATGGTTCGTTGTACTTGAAATCGAAGGAAAGAAAATAGCAAAAATTTTCTTGCCTAGAAATACGCTAGCGAAGATTTTGTTTTGCCGATATAACTGTGTGAAACACGTTTGTAAAGATTTTAATTTGATTAATTTACCGAATTTTAAGCTTCTCGAAGTTTCCAGTTTAATTAATCCAATTGAAAAAAATATTTAAAAGCTGAATCTTATATTATTTTGAATCATTTGATTCTCTTTAATCCTTGGAATCTTTCGTTTAAAAATAATTAGATAAAAAAAAATTAAAGAATTATTTTAATATTTGACTTAATATATTACTAAATATATATGGATATTAAATACATACATTAAATTTTACTTATGGGATAGTTCCCAAAATTTATAAAAGCAAGAACAATTAAGATTGTTGCTACTGATATCTACAAACAATGAGCATTATATTAAATTCGTTTTGTAAAGATTTTATAGATTTGCGGTCAACAAAACAATATTTTGTTATGCCTCACTTTTAATATATATCAGAATTTTAAAATATACTTATATTAAACTTTTAATTTCAATATTTTTTCATGTTTCAAAATTTTGCATTTTAATAAAAATGTTGGTTCCTTAACTTAAAATTTTAATATTTTTACTATAGATTCTATTAAATTTATATTATAAAAATATGTGTAAGACTTTACTTATTATAATATTCATACCAAAAATAGCACTAATATTTTAATAGGCATAGTTTGTAATTATTAGTCTCATAATTATTTTATGCACACAGAAATTCCGAGCCATGTAAGAATATTTTTTCATGAAAATTTATTAATGGTCTTAATAATTCTTGCGTTAATAAATTTTGTGCATTGTTTGATAAACGAAATTTAATATAAATTTTATACCTTTAGTAAAGTATTTGTGGTCTAAAATTAAAATTATTCTTTTAATTATTTTTAAATGAAAGATTACAAAGATTCAAGAAGCGAGAAATTAAAAAATGTTATGAGATTTTTTTAAACATTCTTTTAAGTTCTATTATTTCTAAGCATTCAAATTAATTACCGTACTCTTATGAAGTAAATTAATGAACTATGTTTTCAAATGTCATGCATTTTTCCTTTTATTACATCATTTTGGGAAGAAACAACAAAATAAGATTTGTTATCTTTTGTAAAATGTTAATTTAGAATCACTGTTCTAGTAAATTGATAGTCTCTTTCAAGTTTTAACGACTTCGCCAATTACTTTTCGCATATTGGATATGATTTCTTCGCCAAACAAACCTTCTCTTATCTATTATTACAAGCGGAACATGTGTAGAACTGTAGATTTTTAAATGCCATAATTCACGCCAATAGGAAGACGTGGCGATGAAATGCAGCGCAAGTTTTATGTGCTTGGTAAATTGGTTTTGTTTAAACAACACCGAAAAACTGAAGAGGGTATGAGAAGGGAAATAGAAGTTAACGAGACTCCAAATTGGCTCGACACGTAGCCCTAACACCGTTTATCAAGACTCAGATTTTTTTCTTCTTTTCTTAAGGGCAGACGATTCTATAAGGGCGAAGAACTTTTTTTTTCGCTGACTTTTCTAGAACAAATAAATGATTCCCGGCGAAAATGTTGTCGTTTCTCGATGTATATTATTATTTTATTAGTGTTATTATTTTTTCTTTGCTTAGGAATGGAAATAAACCTGTGCGCCAAACATATACTAGAGATAAAATTGTCGTCTTTTGGCATAGATTCATCGTCGAAACATCAAAGAAAATAAACAGAATCTGGCAATAGCTGAGACTGATTTCGTTCCGTCTCATATGTGGTTGAATCTAAAGATTTTCAATTTGGAGATGATCAAAAAAAGATTCCTGAAAAATCCTTTTCAAAAATGTATCTTGCATATACATTAACGTTACTTTAAATAAAATAAATCCTTGTATCACATGAGCACAAAATTAGCATCGATAATTATTAACAATAAAATACGAAAAAAAATTTTTTTAACATTAATTAAACTTGCATTTTAAGTATTGTCTTTTTAAATAAATAAAAAGTAATTATTACAGCAAGTTAATTAATGAAATTCAAATAAACTATTATTGCATTATTTTAAAATGGTTTCTGATGTAATTGTGAATAACTATTAAATATTATTCGCAATACGACATAAATATATTAAAATAATTAACTCACAATATATTTATCAATTTTTTTTTTACATTCATGAGAAAATTTTTATATTAGCACAAACTAATTCCTATTTGTGTAATATATTGTTAATTACATTACGCTTGGACACTTATTAAATAGAACGCTAAATATATGTGAAAATGTTCTCTCTGATACAAATAATTTATTCATATCGTTCGTCATTCAATGCAATTTTGTGCACTTAATTACTTACCATACTTTTCATAATTTTAAATTTTATTTATTATATATTGTATTATTTTCTAAAAAAATTATTGAATTATTTCATACACAATTTGTTTTAAATGTCAAAATATTAATGCAATTATAAAAACCGAAACATTATTTTTGCTTATGTGTGTGTGAAATATTAAGTATATATGCATGTATATGTATTATTCTCTTATACAAGGCTATATTAGAGGATAAAACCGTAAAAAAAAATAACTCCCCATACATTTTTTTGCTACTATTTATTAGGTAATTTAATAATTTTTTCAACCAACACGCATGTAATTTTGAATCAATATGTGTCCTTTTCCCAAAATCTGAAATTTTTGATTATATAAATCTCAGATCATAACTCAAATGTAGTCTTACCAAAGTATTCATAAAGGAATGAATAATAATTTGCTAAGGTCAAGTCTATGCAATAGATCGTAGCAGCTGGCATCGATTGCCCGCGTAGAATTAATTATGGTAAACTAAAAAAAAAAGGGCGATAAATTCGAAATTAAAGCAGAATATAAAACATGGGATCATGGATCAATCCATGTTGACTGCCCATCACATTGATTCCGTTACAGATTCCACGTTCCTGCATACCAATGAACGGTGGGAAACAGCACCAAGGAAAACCCGACCCCTTATTGGACCCCTTTGTCCTTGAAAGAATCGCGACAGAATGACACAAATCACTAGTGTAATTACCCCTGCGAGATACAAATGGTCTAAAAAATTATTTAAGAGACTAATCAGATTTAATCGTTCATCAAAAGTTGAAGCTGCACGTGTGCTCGTTGTATTGGCACGCAATCAAAATTATGGGGTCGAAAATTTCTTGCATTTGCTTGCGTTTCTTTGAATTAATACTTTTACAATTATTTTTAATAATACTCATAAAAATACACTCAAAAATTGGTAAAAATTACATAAAATGTGCTAATTTTATCTATTTTACAAATAATACATGACACATATATATATACAATACTCCAAAAAATTGTCTTAAAAATAAGCTGCTTAATATCGCAACAAAAATTCAATTTGGCTTAGAGATACAACATTTTTATTATATATTATCATTGCTCACAGAAGAAAATAAGAATATTTCACAATTTAAAAAATAAAATTTGGTCCAGTGACAGATAACATGTGTTATTTGTCACTGGACCAAATTTTATTTAGATTTCATTTTATTTTTTAAATTTGGATTGACAATGCCATCAAATTTATGAACAGGCTCTATTAATAGAATCTATGCGTAATAATTTTAGAAACAACTAGTATGATTTCTTTCAAAGAGTTGTTTTTAATAATTTCAAATGTTATAAGACCATCGAATTCTTACAGACACAATGCTTGTTAAGAGGTAGAATGTATTAATTAATAGGGTTTTTATAATTAAGTTTCTACTAATTAATAGTTCTAAAAAGAAATAGTTCTAAAAAGAAAACCATTGGGTTAAATACTATCTAGTTGATATAGTATTTATAGACAATGAAATTTGATTTTCAAGAAAAAGTGTTCAAATGATCTCAATATCTTAAAATAAGTGTTCGTAATATATTTAAACTAAATAAGGTATAATTTTAAATTGACTCTAATAGTTTACGGCATATCAAATATCGCATTCATTATTTTCTGAAACCAAGTTAAGTCCTATTACTGATGTATTTTCAGCAGTCAGTTCCTAACATACCAAGAAGAATGCTATGTACATGTCTTTGTGTAGAATCCTTAAATTCACCAAATATATTACAAAATTCGTTTACAAATTACAAATTCATCTTAAACAATTTTTCTTCTATTCGAAAAAAATGTTTTCTTTAAATTTGCTTAAATCAAATGATTGAATTAATGGAAAAGAAGATGTAACTTAGAACTTTATAAGATTTATAATCAACCTCATGAAGTAAATTTTATCGAACTGCAATGATTTAAAAAAGCTTGAATGCTTGATTGTTGCACCATGGAAATCTTTCTGGAAAAGCCCGTAGCTCAGCTGCTTATTCAGCTAAGACCACTGCTGAGACGGATTGCTTAGCTGAAAACGTGCTAAACGTTCTATAGATTTAGGATTTGAAAACTTTTGCCAAAACATAAATTCTTAAGGATGACTTCTGAAAAAAACTAGGAATCTTTCCAGGCTAACCAACCAGTGCCGAAAAAGAAATTTGTTTAACAAACAATATTAAGAAGCATTCCTAGTCGGTGGATATTCTTAAGCATTAAATATAAAGTACCATCCTGTAAACTGTTATCAAATTTGGTGACATTTTTTTCTGAAATTTTTCTTTCATGTCTATTTTAAAACGACTAATTATAAAATAATTGCGCTTTAAAAAAAAAAAAAACTAAAGCTGCGAAGTGCTTTCCAATATTATAAGTTATTTTATGTCATTTTTACTTACGTAAATTAACAATAATTGTAATATTTAATTAATTTTGTCAGTTATAAGCTTTTTAGTAAAACTTCATATACGCTACATAAGTAATAAAGCATATAATTTTTAGTTTATAATTTCAGAAGATAACAATCACTACTAAAATTTTATGACCAACATTTTGATGACTCTCTGAAGATTTGAATACCTTCATGTGACATCCATTTCCCCATTATTAAGATGAAATATTTTAAAAATAATTGCTTGTGGGCATTTCAGTTTAATTTTCACTCACATTCTTCGAATTAAAAAATGTGCAAAGATAAATGTACACAGTACAGTCACACCAATGTAACCACCATGTACTTTCGACTACGACGTTAAATATCCACATGTGGGTGGCGGCACAGCGCAGTCGAACATATGTAAAGAGTGTGTAAAGGCTTCGGAAAAAACTGTAATCATTCGGATAATGCAGAAACATTGCTATTTATCAGACGTCTAAGAGTGTGTGATCATTAGTTTCGGTCTATGAGTGAAAGCATTTTCGAGAAGTCTAAGTTTGTGAACTGTTTGTGTGTTGTTGTGTTAAAAGTATATCGTGCACAACAAAATGGAACCGTTTAAAATCAGCAACATGGAATATGTGGTGTACCACGTTTGCCATGGTGACAAAAGTAAACGATGATTGAGGAGATGCTTTTGGGCGAATAGAGGAGCTACCGCTGAGCGACTTATCACCCAAAAGAACCAAATGGCTACCAACAATATCTTCCAAACTTCTGTTCAGCGAACGTTGCTGTATCTGGTCCTCCAAAGCAGACTCTGGTTCATGCAAATATGCTGATGGCTATTCATCGACGACGAAGGCTGGAATTTACACATAAGTATCGCAACTGGACGTCCACTGAGTGGCGACAGGTAGCGTTTTTCAATGAATCACGTGTTTCATGCTCCACTGGACAGATGAATGTTGGTGCATACGACATGAAATATCTAAATGCAAACTCTCTGCAAACATTGCAGGAACAGTCCAGGCAGGAGGCGGGAACATTATAGTCTGAGGGATGTTTTTCTGGCATTCTCTGGGGATTGTAGAAGGCATGATCTATCAATAAAAAAGTAGGCATCTTTCTTTCCTCTCCTATATGCGCATAGTTTTTCCTCATCTACCAGCTGGAAAATGCGAGTTGTCATACAGCTGCATAGTGCTTGCGTAGTTCAAATTGTACCGAGAGGAAGTTACCGTTCTTCTCGGTCCAGCACAAGCTCACTAGACTTAGAGAATTTGTGGGACCATCTAGACTGGATTGTTCGCGGCTGGATCCTCACCTGCGTAATCTAGCGCACCTGGCTATGATACTTGAGTCAGCATGGCTCAACATCCCAAGGAACACCTACATGAATCAAATTAACTCACTTTTTGTATGTCTCGCACCAGTCATTATTCGAAAGTTGATAATGAAGGGTTTTGATAGGTGGTTACATTAATGTGACTGAACTGTGTATTTGCCTTCTAACAATTTTTTCTATTAATCTTTGTCAAGTTCACTGTTTTGGAATAAGAATAACTGAAAATACCTAATTAAGCTTTATTAATTTTTCAACAGTGAAATACAATAATTTCTAAAAATCATGTAGACAACATTATGTGATAATATTTCTCATTTTAATCCCCAGCAAATGAATCAATTAAAAAATTTATCATAATTATGTAATTAAAGCCCTATACTATATTGCACAACAACAAAAATAAGTTCTAAGCATCCACAAGATTATTTTTCCTTATTATTTGAAAGAAACTCTATACCATTCTTTATTTTTTATAAATCAAACATCTTAAAGTAAAGGAAATAAGCTATCAACAGTGAAAATGTAATAATCATTCAATTTTTTTACGTTTTACATGGTTTACTGTATCAAATCCTTAATATATCAACAATTAAACTTTTAAAAAATCCAATTTACAAAAAATTTCATTATTTTTTACGATATTTTGTTTTTTTAATTTAAAGATTAAATTCGATGTAAGGGAATTTAATTAAAAAGAGACAATGAATTATTATCCTCTTAATTATAATAAATTTTTCTTCCTTATTTAATTATCCTAGCATTATAAACTCTTTATGAATTACGAAATTATTTTCTATTCTGTTATTAGTTTTTAAATTATTTCTTACGATGCCATCCTTTTGGGAGTAATCTTTACAACCAGCTTGATTTTTTTTTTCATTCAAAGAATTCTATGAATTTACAAAACGATAGTTTGTCTTTCTTTGGTTTACTAACTGAACAGTTGTTGCTTGTAAATTTCTAGATAACTAAATTGATTTGACTTGGCAGCCAATTTGAATAAATGCATTCATTTAGAAATACCTTTACAAAGAGTTCGATTTTATCTCAGAACCTGCTGAAAGGCAGAAGTAAAAGCAATGACTTTCGATTTTGGTTTAGAGGGTTTCAGCTTAATCCATTCAATAAAGAATTCTGCTGCACTATTTTTCTTTTAGAGAAAGATTAAACTGCTTAAACCATTGTATTTTTTCTTTCTTTTTCGTTAGTAAGCTCGCCAAAGCTCAGAAGCTACTCGGCAGCTTCTGTTAGCAGATAAGAAAACTCATTCATCTGATTATCATTTCCACGTATCAGATGTCACCGGCGCGTTGTTCGTCAAGTTTAGACCGTCTCTCAATCTGCAAGAATAATTGCCTTGCCGGAAAGTGTTACCAAGAATTCGACCGACAAGGAGGTTCGTTCGGGTAGCCGTTCTCCGATTCATTAATTCCTTTCGAAGAAGGAAAAAGAAAAAAAGAAAGAAAATTATCCAAGCCACTCGGACTTCGATTACGATTATTCAAATGCAATCGTTTTCTTTTCTTCTTTCTTCGGATCGCCGATACGGCAAATGCAACCTTCGAATTGTTAATGGGGAAAATGAATACGAATATTAATGATTTGCAATTGAAAGTTGCCCTGGAGGTAGGATTTATGTGTAGTCGATTAGGTTATGTATTTCAGTTATAAGAATGTCGGCTGCTGTTTTTGAAGAAACAAGGGGCGGAGGACATGTGTTCCAAAAGTTCGTTAAACCCCGAGTTTTCAGTACTGAGAACTTAATTTAGAAGAAAGAAGTAAAACATAAACATTTCTAACCTTGAACAATATTATTGTCAATAGAATTTGGTATGAACTAGTAATTGTTTGACAACAAATTCAAGCATAAAATAGTCTTAAAATCTACAAATTATATGAATTCTCTTGATTGAAATAGTATTGATATTAAATGAAAAATTCATTTAATATTAAAGGCTTTAGTAGCTTGATATTTCAAAACTCAATTAAGTTGAAAAATATAAGATTATATTTTCGAAAAATATATATATGTGTAAGTTCATAAAATGGAATAATAAGTTATTATTTCAGTTGGTGAAACTAAATTTCCTTTCTTATAGATGAAAAATAACTCTAAAATGTATGTCATTTTATAACCGAATTATTTAACTTTTTATGCCTGTATTATAATTATGAATGCGAATTTGAAGTTATAATAAAAATTTATACTGGTACAAAAAGAAAAAAGTAATTGTTATTTACGTGATTGTGTGTACGAAACCTCACTTTTCAGATTTCAGTATTCTTTTTCTTAATTATTGTGCATTAATTATTGTAATTTTGACAAGCTTTTCTACAAAATGTTATTTTACTATACAGTCTACTGAAGCATAGAGATTCTCAAGTTATTACACTATAATCCAAGTTCTGTCCTTATATAGTTACAGTTGCGCAACAGTTATTAAGAAATGGAAACTATGATATAGTCCCAAAATCTTTTAGAAAATGATGTCTGAAATGTCAGATAGAATATAATTTTCGCTATTTTTTTTAGAATCTTACAGAGTGATAGAACTACTTTTGTACAATCAGAGAATATTATTGCCTACGCAGTTGAATGTCAACAGAATAAATAATAAGAAAAACATCTATAGGGTTTGTATTACAGTTTGGGTGAAAATTACTTCTTTCTTATCTTTTTCCTTATTTCACAGTATCTCTATATCTATAAAGATATAGAGATATGCATGCGTTTATCATATGTTAAAAGGTCAAACATTTCATTTAACCCGTGAGTACAAAATATAAATAATTTGTTATATATATATATATATATATATATATATATATATATATATATATATTTGCATATTATTTTTCCTACATTTTGTAACTAATAAATTCTATTCATCTTTATACAAAATTATTACAAAATTATACAAAATTATTAAAGAAAAATATATGTAATTTATCATTTTTATGCATTTATTTAAAAAAAAATGAATACAACAATTTATTTTTTTAAAGTAAAACTGTTATTGTAATTTTGATTAACTTTTATTCAAAATGTTATTTTATCATACAATCTAATGAAGCATACCAGCTCTCAAGTCATTACGCTTTTTATTTTGCGTTAATGAAAAAATGCAGAAAGTAAGAAACTTAATTATTTTATTATCTTTGAACTTTTATATTTCTTTTTTTAAATTTATGATGAACTTCGTATAGGTAAACTTATGGAGTGTAAATCGAAAAAAAGTCATTCAGAGGAAAATAGTAATCATACTGCCAAAGATTTTGATTTCAATCGTTAATCAACCCGCGAAATAGATGATAGTATTACTAAATTAATAGAATTGGAGGAAATGACAAAACATAACCAAATTGTGTTAACTATTTTTAATGCGGTACAGTAACATCATGAAAAAGAACTCTTTATTGATTGACATCAGCAGACCTTTTCATGAATAATTAAATCAGTCTATTTGATTGATAATAAAAGATAATATTTAGGCAGATGAAAAGAGCAGAATTCTCAACCGAATAAGTCTTTCCCATCATTTATTCAAAGAAGCTTTTTCTGAATGGTGTTCTGATTTTTAGAGCAGTTATAGGGTGATTTAAAATGCTGCTATACATACGTCGAAGCTTTACGATACAGCCATGTACTCCACTTTAGATTTTTGTCATAATTCTCAAGCTTCCAAGGCTTTTTTCATAACGAAAAGCAATGAAGAACAGACAACAATGTAAGATGTACCTGATTACATTGTTTTCTGTTCTTCATTGCTTTTTTATCAAGCTTATGCAGAAGTCATTATCAAAGTTTGAATATAATCCAACCCTTTTTTCTGACTTTCAACTGTTTTCTGGTGAATACTGAAGATATCGGCTTACTCAGTCCAAGAAGATTCAAACAATTTTTATAATTCGATTAATATCTTCTTTTCTTAACAACAAAAAAATATCCTCACATTGGCTCATTTTGACTGTTTCTTTTCTGAAAAAGAATTGAATTTGCTACTGAAATTGCTATTGAATTCACTGGCATATGTTACATTAACCATACATGCATTTTTTCTTAAACTTAATGTAAATTATGGTATGTCATTGTTACAGCATGGACTCAGAGAACAAACGATTTAAACATGGCACTTACTATATTACACAGTCTCGATTGTTTTTACAAATGCTTTTCCACACACACACACCGGAAACCGCATGCCTTAATGTACTTAATAATAAATTGCTTTATCGGCTAAAAATTTTGTTCATCACTTGGACATTCATTCATCAGAAAATTTGCATGTCCATAAATTGATTAAGCTTTTGTGCTCTGATTCAAATAAATTTAAATATTCATATTTGTGAAGTCTTCCTTCAAACATTTTTTCTATTTTGATACTAAAATCATAATATTTTATATGATCACATTGAAATAACAACGTGAGACTTTATAGTATTTTAAGAGACTTGTTTCAAATTTATGATTTTACAAAGCAGAAAATCATAAATATTTTTAACATGGAGTGTAAAAGGAAATTACGGAAATACATCAAATTTTTATTTTGAATTGTTTGATTTTATTAATATTTACTTTTCATATTCCTTAATTATATATTTTTACTATTTTCTGTAAGACCTTTATAATTTGATGGAGATTTAAAAAATTTCACAGCTCGAGTGGAATGAAAACTATCATTGGAATAAAAAAAATCGTTTGCAATTAAATTAATCACATAATTTTTAAAATTTGCAGGTATAGACTTTAATAAATTAATAACTCATGTGAAAAAATACTTAAATGCTTGAAAACAATTAAAAATAGTTTAAATTTTTCATAATGATACTTCCTTGCTTTAAATAACAACATATATAGATGCAAATACAGATAAACAATTAGAACATTTATCATATTTTATAAGTCTTTAAAAATGTTGATGCATATACCTATTAAAACATTTGTTTGAACAATCACAGAGCATTAATTTTATTTATCAAATTTTGTTTGATATAGAGAAGTTTTTTCAAATAATTTTTTCTTTCCGAAATTTCAAATATTTTGATTATTCTTCTAGAATTCTATTTTACTAGAATTATTTCCAATGTTTTCTTCTTGAATATTCTTCCTAGAATTATTTTAAAGGCTTTACCTTCTGGAATTCTATTTTACTAGAATTCTTCTGGATTTCTTTTGGAATTCTATTTTATTAAAACTCTTTCCAATGATTTATTTTATTTTATTTTAATAGAATTCTTCTGAATAATTTCTTATGGAATTCTATTTTACAATAATTCTTTTAAATGACTTCTTAAGGAACTATTTGAAATCGTTCAAGTGATGTCTGCGTACTGCCAGTCTCAGTTCATTTTTTTATAAGTGGTGACTTATGCGGTATTCCGTTTAAATAATTTACACTAATACGGTTAAATAAACAGGAATGAAATTTATAATTTACACTAATACGGTTAAATAAACGGGAAAAATTATCGTGACTGACAAAAAACGGAAGTAACTGAAAATGACAAATTATTCGGAAGGGTGGATTATCCGGATGATAATTCCTTGAAGTTTAAACGTATTCTTTTTGTACTTAACTTCACTATTTAGTGCTATTAAAAGCTTGAAAAAAAATATACGATTTTGTATATTGAAAAATAAAGAGATTCTGAATATTTTATAGAATTCAGCATGGGGATCCTGTAGAATTCTTTATGTTTATAGACATCAATTTTCATGAAAATAAGTATAGGAAAAATAATCACTTTTAAGAATAAATGTATTTTTGAAATTCATACCAATTAAAATTGTTTCTTAGAGTTTTATAACTAGGAATTGTTAGAATGCTTTTTATCTTTAACTGTAAACATTTAAAGAAACAAGTAATCTAGAGGGATTGTATTCAGTTTTAATTTTAATATGATATTTTACACCACCATCTTTTTATTTATTTTAATCAATTTTAGGCTGTATAAACATATTTTTGGTTGAACATATGATTTTTTATAAAAGGAATGGATTTAAAAAATTTATCATGATGCCTTGTTAACACTCTAAAAAAATCAAATTTCAAATTACGGACTTGAAAATAAAATTACCATTTTCTGTGACATTTCTTCTGTTGTGTAGCATTTCATAACCGTTGATTTAAATTATGGGAATAAGAAACGAACTTTACAGCATTTCAAGCTTTCTCTTATTTCCAAATAATGCAGCAAGAAAAGGAGCCAGACAAGTTATAACCAATATAAATAATGAAGTTTGCAGCGTCCACTTTTTAACAACAGATCCAACTACCCCAAACAGTGTAGCGATCGCTTACTATGTTTCGAATCCTTAACTACCTCTTTGCGCGAAAACTTGTCTCGAAGAAGAACAACATCGAGAATAATTCTCCCAATTGGCAGTCGTAACTTACCTTTTACTATAACAGTAGCAAGCGACTGCTGACAACTGCACTTTGGGTAACTATTAGGAACAAAAGCCGCTAACGATTTAGATACCAATAACTCTTCGTGGCAGACAATGAAGAAACGGGAAATGGCTTCCTGCCTTATCACGCCAAATTATCTATTTTGTTCTCTGACGGGAGTGAAAGATCTGTTCTAAAACAATTCCGGCGACAAATCTGCAAGAAACAATAGCATTTGACATTGGAAATTTAAATGAAATCTATTTAGTATTTGCAATAGAACCATAATTTTCACTCAAATTAAATTAGTTTGATTTCATGCAAACAGTATCATATTTTACTTTTAAACAAGTATTGACATTTGAATTAGACGTCTACAAATTATCCTAATTGCTAAATCTTTCAGTCGCTCATGAAAACAACAAATACTTTTAAAAGGAGAACAATTAACACTTTAATAATTTGCTGATAAAGTTGCATGTCTCTTAAACTAAATCTGAATATTAAAAAATAATTGATCGAGTAGTATATTAACATAAATAGTTATATAAAAAATTATTCTATTTAATTTTAACTCAACACAAAACCCAGAGTCGGAAACATCACATTTGCAGTTTAAATTTGAATAAATAATTTCATTTAATAATAGTTTAAATTATTTTGAAGGGAAATTCTATAGTAGGTATGGTAAATGAGATTATTTTGATTACATATATATTGAATTTAAAAGTATAAGTTGTATTATATACAACATATTACTAATAAGTTTCGCAGTGATAGAAAAAACACATTTTCTTTAACAAAATTAAATGGTTTTTTTCTGTTTACTCTATATTCTATTTATTAACTATGGTCTGGGCCTTCAGAACTAATTCAGACATGCTTGAGTTAAGGGGGACAAAATAGAAATTTCGCTAGTTATTTTTCTACGAGAAAATAAGTAGAGATAAGCATCCCTTTCCGAATTTAGTTTGTTACGCAAATTTAACAAATTGGATACCTAAGTCTGAAAACTTTCCTTTGAAATGTCTTGCTAAGTCGTCTTTGATTTAAAAATTAGTAAGTTTCTTCGATCATTAATTTCTGAGAAAATACCAGGAATCGGATGATGTTAGGTCTGAGGAACAGGCTAAATTCAAAATTCCATGTACCAAACTTTAATATTTTTTAGAGACGTTTATGGGCTAGACTGCTTGTTCATTTAGATTTGAATTTCTAAGAATTTCGCCAAAAAATTGGCAAGTGTTGGGTATTTTCAATATTCTAATGATAACTTAAAAAGAGATATTTAAAGATCATTTTGTGCATTATCAAAATACTCCAGAAAAAGAATATTTCGATATCCAGGCAAGAACGCGAGTCAACCAAACTTTATAAAAATTAATTATGCGTGTATATTTTTTGCAGTGATGTCATAATTCCTATGGCAAAATTTGATTTTGGTGAATTTTTTTTTAGAAACTCGAATTTCTAAATATTGTAGAATGCTAATTACTCTCGAAGAATTTCTATGATATTCTATTTTGGCAACTGTACGTTTTTAAATTACGCTTCACTCATTGTTACCTGATTGCACATAATATAATTAATTCAAATAACTATTTTCTGTCTTCTCTGAGTGAATATTCATATTTGAGAATTAATAATATTTCGTGTAATTATTTTCATTTATTCCTTTTAATCTCGATTTCATATCTTTTAATTTCATATTTTTTCTAATAATTATTATATTTGTCGTGTTATCGTTAATATTTTAAACTTAAGCATATATGCAGTGATTTTGTGATATTTTTTCTTAAAATATTTCAGGAAATTTTTATAATGTGTTATCAAATTAAATTTAACCTCTATCCGGAAATATTAATTTGATTCTTTAATTTTTTTCAAACCAATGCCCTAGAGTGGTTTTATACTACATAAAATTGAATAATAATTGGTATTTATAATCATCCTGCTTGCGGTTATAAATAATATTTTACCAGAATTGTTAGCAAACAAAGCACCTCTTTAGCTCAAATGATGAAAGGTTGTTTTCACCGTAACAAAAAAAATGCAAATTGTTGAGGAATTGGAAAGAAGCAAAGTAAATAAATAAAATAAAATAAATAAATGAAAACAAAAAAATATGTTGCTAAATTACTAATCAACCTATTGTGTGTGTCAATTTGCATAAATACTTTATAATTTCGTTTTTATTAGCAAAATCAATATTATTAAATTTACAATAAAACGGACTTACTCGAAAGTCGCCGCTACTATGGTTACATAGCTATTACTATGGTTTATTACATGATTCAATTTTATTTATATTCTTCTTTGTTTAGCTTTGTTATGATGTTTTTTTATATAGTAAACTTAAAAATCATCTGCCATCTTTGAAATCTTACGTAGTTCTAGAAATTAGAATTTATATATTGAGGATTTTAAAGCCACCAAAAAATGATTCAGCTTTACTTATTTTATAGCTTTAAGATCACAATCTATTAATTAATTTTTTTATTAAGATAATTGAATAATGTTGTGAAACACCTTAAAATCAATTATGTTGGTTGTTTTTTGACAGACAATAGGAGGATATCAAATCTTGTTGAGTTGATGGTGATAAAAGGTGTATTGTGTATTTTTAAACGACGAATAATTATAACTTTTTAGACTTAGTAGTTATTTTTTTAATTATGTTAAAAGTAATGGAACCATCAACTTCTGAAATTTCTGTTAGTAAAAATCTAAGATATTCATCTGATTTTGAAAAAATAAAATGATTGAAAAATTATTTTATTTTTTACTATAAAAGTGGAAATCACAAATAGATACTTTACATGATAGGATTAAAAATTCCTGCATAAATTATTGTAATGTTATATTTAGAAATTATACATAGTTATTAGAAAAAACTTTTTGAATTTATTTAGTATTATAAGACAAAAACTTATGATGTCAAAATACTAATATAGTCCTCCATATTATGCAAATACTGCGTAGCATTGAAACTGCATAGTACTGGAACACTACGACAGTATTTTGCATGGAATGTAGTGTTTGCATTTAGTAAAATTTGAGAAAGAATAATATGCTAGACATTGTTTTTATGAAATCTATAAAAACTTTTATGTTAATCTATGAAAATTTTTATTTAACTAAACCATCCTAGGTTGCTTAGCATATAAATTCCAAAGCTGTATTTAATAAAATAGCAAACAAATTTGGAGTGATTTCATTGTGATTGAAATATCTTATTTTATTATAAAAAATAAAGATATAATTTAATTTATATTTTAATTGGCTCATAAAATATTTTATTCAAAATTTTAAAAAATGTATATTAAGAAATTTATGTTTAAATAAAAGGAATTTATTTTAAATATTTGTATTTAAAATTTGTTATTTATTTTTAAAATTTTGTCATTTATTATTGTTGTGCAAGATTTACTTCAATTAAACTTTAATTTATGGAGAGAGAGAGAGAGAGAGAGAGAGAGAATAATTCTGATTCAACATAATGCTTTATATTACACCTTATTGTATATTTCTTGGCATATCATCTAAATACAACAGGTTGATTTATCAAAAATATTGATTTAATCACAGGTATATAAGCTATCCCAATCACAGGTTAAATCTATAACCTGTGATTATGTTATAGATTGTTGTTATCAAGAATATTAATTTCCTTGATACCAACAATCACTGATATTCAGTTGTATTGATATCAAGAATAATAAGGAAGCATTTTACATGAAGAAATATAAGAATTTATGGAGAAATGATTAAATAAGAAAGTTTTGACTTTAAGGCATAAGTTTACCAAATAATGAAATTTAAAAAAAGTGATTAATAATATATTTAAGATTATGTGAATAATAAGAATATGTAAATAAGACTTACGAAATTATAAAAATAGTACACCAAATAATGAAATTTCTGGGCTTATTTTCAACTTGACTGTAATATTAAATTATTATCTTTTCCTATGCATAAATTTAGAAGAATTATTCCAAAATTTAGCTTTATCGATTTCAGTGAATCATGGCCTAATATCAAATGTTCTTCGGTGCAAAAGAACACAAATTTATCGAAAAGCAATTAAAACGAAAGAAGTATTCAGTATTTCTGCCATTTCGTTTTGCAAGGAATCTCTACATTTTATAATTATTTTTTTTTTAAATTGCAAAAAAGGCTGTTTGAAAAGCTCTGAATTTCTTTCCTTGAAACATACAAATATGACTAATCATACAAATACAAATTAGTTATCTATGAAAAGAGCACTTGGGCAGAGATGAAGATTTTTTAAAAAAAAGATCTTACTATAAATTTAAGCTGTTATTTTACTACAAAGTGTGCAAAGAGTGACTATTAAGTTTGGAAAAATTTTAAGTATGTTTTTCAATGAGCATTTCATTGCAATTTTATTATAAATAGTTTTCCGCCCTTCTATTGGTTATATTTGTTTTTAATACCACTCTCTGATTGTGTAATTACGAAATACAGAAATATCTTTTGTATTAAATAGGAAATGAATTATTAAAATGATATTTTTATATAACATACGCATAATAATTTATCATTCAAAACTTGCAAATAATTTTGATATTAAAAAAGATTTTTTTTAATTCATGAAGTTCTGGTTTTAATATATTTTTTCTTATCAGGTATTTAATTGAAATTTTCAGAAATGTGAAATATCCTTTATAACCCCAGTGTACCTCTAATAATAAAGATTAAAATTCTAGAGTATTTTGAATGTTTGGTGTTATTGACATTTGGAAAAATGTTATTGTTGTTATTGACATTTGGAAAAATTGATGTCATCGGGCTTAACACTAAATATATATTTTCATGGTAATTGAAAACATCATTATATTTTCCATAACTATCACTATTCATTACAGCGACATAATTAAAACTAAAAGAAGATTACTTGTTAAAATTTTATTTCTTCTTCCTGATATTCACCTCCTGCCATTTACTGGTGTCTTCAGAAAATTTTTTCATTACTTCAGATTCATAATATATATATATATATATATATATATATATATATATTTATAAACATACAGATAAGAATTTAAAAATTTTATCTTTTAAAAAGATTTCATTAACAAATCCATATATGAGATCTGATAATTCATAAGCATATAAATACATATTGCATAGAAAAATATAAAATCCTCAAAGTATGTAAAATATAAATAAGATATATTCAAAGCAAAGTCATTTATATTGTTTTTAAAGAGCTTGATAAATGATTTTTTTTAACAACGTACGTTCAAGTACATAAAGCAAATATTAAAAAATTTGAAATAAAAAAAAAATTTTTTTTCATAAAAATATTTGAAATTAAAATTTTCTATATAGAAAAGTTTTCTGTACTTTTTTTTTCCAAATATTACGTATTATCATTAAATAGCTTTTTCTACATAATATTCTATTGTCTGACAATATTGCTTGTATAGCAAATAAATTTTTCTTATTATTTCCATGCGGCCATCGATTTCTAGCAAAATTGAAAACTTTATGGTAAATAATAAAAATTCTACCAAAAAGTATTATTAACCATAACCATAACCTGTTGGAAGAACAAAGCATATAGCAGCAAAGCTGCTTTTACTTCTTCATCATGAAGAAGGAGAAAAGTGAAAAGTTCATCGGTAGAAGGAGAAAAGTGACTAGTGGGAGGAGTCAGGAGTAAAAAAAAGTACAATTTTAAGAATCATTTTCCTTTAATATAGGGGAAAAAAAAAAACTTTTATAAGAAGCATATAGATTTTTTTACAAGTAATTAAATAAAAATTATTAAATACATATATATATATATATATATATATATAATTCAGTTAAATAAAAAGTGGAATTAAAGTCCCTATTATATTTTTGTAATATATTTAATTAATATTAATTCTTTCAGATTTTTATAAATAATATGAATTATTCTAAGTTATAAAAAGTATTAGAGAAATAAATTGAAAAATGAAATAATTTCATTCATTGCCTTCAAAGAGTTAAGTTAAAAGCTTAACACTCATTAATATTGAGAAAAAGAAAATAAATATTTCTAATTTGTATAAATAATTCTTTTAGGTTAAGAAACATATAAGAAATTCTTTTGAAAGCTAAAAAGTGTAGAATAACTCAATTTCTGTAAAAAAGCCGTTTTCTCTTAAAGCACATATTTCCCAGTATCTATGGTTATATATTAACATAGCCTATGGTATTTTCATAGGAAGTTAAAAGCGCATCGCTTGCTGTCTTTCAGAAAAGCTTCTCATGTATAGTGAGACCTACAAATGTGGTGCAAAGAAAAAAATCTTGAAAACATTTAGGCACCAACCCAGGCATACAAGCATGCAGGAAAAAAAAAAAAGAGGACTCTGATATTCATCATCAGCATTTCATACTTAGTGTCTGGAATCAAACATAGAATCTTATAGTCCAATGTGTACGGTCTTATTATTAGTTTACGATGATCAAATATTCGAAAGAGAGAACTTAATATACATAAATCTTTTTTTCCTTCTGTGGGTTGATAAAATTTAGTACCAAGCATGTTTGCGAACAGAACACTGGAGGTTTCACATTAGGCTGACCACCTAACCGGCACACATTCTTCCCACCCCAGACCTAATATCTTCTCCAAATAGTCATTCCAAACCATACATTAAAAACTGAAAAAAATGGACGGAATATTCACTATTTTCATTTCGAATATATGATGATTATTATTACCATTAGGGCTAATGAGATTTATAGTGAGTTATAAGTAGGAACCAAAAGTTCATTCTCCTTAAAGCAATGCTTCCCTTTAAGCAATAAACGTTTAATATTTGTTGTTAAATATTCGCCTACTCATTTGACAGTCCAGAGAAATGATATCACTTGAAATTTTCCTCCAGATAAACTACAAGCTCGCAACTTAATTTAAAATTTTTGTCATTAAACTTTTACGCCACACTAATGGAGGAATATTAAGCTGGGATAACTATTCAACCACAACTATTTATTTAACTGTTTGAAGAGAGAGACTTTTGTCCCCCTTTCACTCCTAAACAATTAAAAATGCTTGTTAATTGTTTTAATCCTAAAAACGCTTTTATTAGATTTGGCAAAGAAATCATGCTGTTAAGAGCGAGTGTTTCATTATTTTTTTCAATTATGCGTCCCTACATTCGCTTTATGCTTCTCCAAATTCTTAACTATATTTTATTTTATTTTATTTTCAATGTGACTAAAGTACAAAATGTGTTTTATTTCATTGTACCGATTTTTTTAAAGAATATCTGCATTGAAAATCTAGAAAACTTTTTGGTTGCATCACTCATTCAAAATAACTACGTACAGCAAAACAAAGTTCATTTAAATCTAATGAGTATGTTATACACTCATAAGTGCTAATGTAAGAAATGATGGATCACTGGTTTCCGCTACATAAGTCAACAATTGCTATATATTATATTGATAAATTGGAATCTCTCTTTTCCCTATCCTTAACCTTCAAACTCTAGCATCTTAAGCTAACTTAAATAAGAAGTCAATTTACCAATTTGTTACTAATTGCTTCAATGACTTAATAGCTTATGGTATGCCTGGTATAATTCTAAATCCATTTAATTGACCATGAAAGTTATTTCCCAGTTTGAAAAGAGGAAGGAATGACTGAATATTCAATGCATTCAACCATACTTGATGAGCTCAGATGATTAGTGTATTT
The DNA here is from genome assembly GCA_026290005.1 of Latrodectus geometricus. NCBI lineage: Eukaryota > Metazoa > Arthropoda > Arachnida > Araneae > Theridiidae > Latrodectus > Latrodectus geometricus. The sequence continues at coordinate 2,696 of JAPDSC010098861.1, read as the reverse complement.
TAGGAAAGAAATAATCTACTCTAAATAAGAAATCACATTAGTTTAACCTATGAACTTATATGATAAAATGATAAACAGTACCACTTAATTCACTTGTATTAATTATCTTATCAGCAGTATTTTTGCGCGTCTAAACATAATGTACAAAGTGTTAATAGAACAAATTTGCAAAAAATTAAAAATTTTAAAGAAAATAATATTTTTTTTTATAAAACACAAATTGCTATTTCAATAATAGTAGTAACTCTTTTTTAGAAAGCTAACATATTCTTTGCATGGGAATAATTATGATATATATATATATATATATATATATATATATATATATATATATATATTATCCCAAAGGAATTTAAGTATATATAATTTTTTCATAATATCTACCATTTATATCTTATATTTTTCTCTCCTGCAAATATTTTATTTCTGAATTTTGTTATTTTGGGAGAGTCTTTAAAAGATAAAGAGCCAAATAAAAGTTATTCATTTTTAATAATTAGTCGCATAAAAAATAATTTATCTTAATGATAACCCAATTTTTTTTGTCCCATTACCTTAAAATCGGTACTTAAAAAATACCATAATTTTTTCTCAACATATCTCTTCAAATACTATAAATCACATTCTTGTCAGATCTTCTCCATTAAAAGTTGTAACTCTCTAATTCGCCAACAGTTACTTCTTATTATGCAGTTTGTCGCCAAGTACCACGGACCGATTTACTAAATTGAGCTAAGTTTCAGTTTCTGGGGGATTTCTTTGACAGGCAACGCCACGACAAATCGTCCAGTGACAACTATAAATTTAACTCGATATTGATAGTGATCAAACGAATTGACCAAAAATAAAAATTCAAGAAATCGGCACATCTGGTTGGGGGAAAAATTCTAAATGATATCGTTGGGGTAGTTGTCTAAATGGTGTCGCCTGTGAACCTTTCTTTCCCCCTTCTCAAGAGACGGGCAAGTTCATTAAGGTGTTGGGGTAAGCGTGTTTAATGGCAGTCATAAACAAGAGGACAGATAAAGATTTTTGCTGGTTCCGACTTTGTGCAACTTCGACCCCTTCCATGGGCAGCTTCCCCTGCCCCTTGTAGAGATCTAATTAAGCATAATCAAGAGGTACCTTCGGGTCCAAATGTCGGCAGATTGTGAAGGAAATTATTTTTTTTACATCTTTTATCTCCCGTTTTGTCCTTTTCCTAATCACTGTTCACTTCGGTCTCTAGCTGACATCTTGAAGAGCGGACAAAAAGAAATAAATAAAAAAGGAGATAGCATTTGATGAGATAAAAAATCACATTTGCAGTGATCCTTCGTACTTTTTTTTCTTCTTGTTGATATATACCTTGTTTCTTAGGAATTTTAACAAAATTGTTGAATGTTGTGAGCATAAACTATGGTTATAGACAACTGAACTGAAAAATACAGTGAGTCAACAAACATAAACACCGATATTTGGGTAATACATAATGCTTTACATTTTAGGACTTTTAACCCGATATTGGAATTTTTTCACTTAAATAAACCACCTATGCCGAATTCAATTATCATTTGATCTTCGCAGAAAATAAACCACCAATGTTTGACCAATATGAGCTAAATTTAACATTGGCATATTATTAATTTAACATTGGCAGATTAATATGAAGAGCTAATAAAGATCTTGCAATTGTTCCAGTTGTATTTCCCATTGTAATTGAACAAAACTTATTTAAGTTTCTATGCTCATCGAATATTTTAAATATGAACCATGATTTTCTTTTCCTATTGAATTAAATTGTTGTTCATGTACTCAAATGAAGGAAAAGTAAATATGTTAGGCACTGTTAGATTATAAGAACTTTACATCAACCTCAAGCAGATGAATTTTAAGTTTTATATTTTAACTCTAATTGCTAGATTTATAATCTCTGAATTTCTAATTTTTTCAATACTGATTTTAAAATAATTTTTTTGTTGTGTATTCGAATGAAATTTAATAAGTAGCATTGAAATACCTGACAAAAACGAAAAACAATCAAATATCATATCAAAATCAAATAAGACTTCAAAAAAGATTTTAATTTTGCTTCCAAAGCTAAGCCTTTTTTACAATTTTTCCCCAAAATGAGAAAGGGTTCTTCAGTTTGTATCAACACAATTTGGCTTCGATTTTCTTTCTGAAATATAAATAATGTCATTTATTTGCTTTTAATAAATGAAATAATTTTTCCAAGAGTCTTTTTAAAAATCGCAGTATTTTTTCATATGATAATAATATAAATATTGTTTCAGTTATTCTATCTACTATTCAAAGAATCAATAAAAGGAATTATAATTCATTAGCAAGCAAGGAATTTATTTTTTAAAAGATGTTTTCTTTTTTTAATTTTGAGCATTCACATACATTTTTATTGAAACCAAGGAGATCACATAGGTGATTTCTAATGGTTGCATTAACTTCACTAGATGTCATTGAAACAAGCACTTATATTTATTTCACATTTTTCTAGAGTCATGTCAATAGAATCATGTATAATTTTCATCTCATCAATTTATAGCGAATGTTTTTCAATAATACTCATTATTTAATTTTCAGTTTCATTGAATCATTAGCTGGCATTATTCTTCACAGATTATTGACAGATCGGCATACTTTTAAAAGAAAATTAATCCATTTTTAAATAATAATTATCAAGAATTTCATTTCTCATA
>JAPDSC010098854.1:88444-112141 GCA_026290005.1 Latrodectus geometricus | reverse complement strand
ACACAAAATCTCATTTCGGGTGAATGTCATAATTTTTCTTATGAAAGGTAGGTACGTTTTTCACTGGCTGTACTCTTAAACAAGTTACAGCTTATTCCAGAATACAACTTCTTTCACTATTCTTTAATTCAAGAAAAAATAATTAAAGAGGTACTGACAGTATAATATACTGTCTGATAGAGGATTTTTATCCCAGATGATTTGCAACCAAACGGCAAGTGTTAAGCCTTGAGAATTTTAGTGAATAGTCTGGTAAGGAATTTTGCAGAAATATACTGAATAAAGCAATTTTCAGCATTCAATGAACACTTAAGCACTAATTTAATTAACTGTAAATAGTTTTAATATATTAGTTTCTTTGTTTGAAATTTGTGTTTAGTGAAAACTACCACAATAAGCAATTGCACCCTTGCTTGCATATCTACTGTAAGTCTACTGAGAAGTAATGTAACAAAACTTAGGAAGAAAATGTGAAATGTATTCTAGAACTTTGTTTTTAACTTTCAGAAAGAGTATGCAACAATTTACACTTTACCCCATAGCAAAAAAATTCAACATAACCACCAATTTTGTGTTTATTTTATAAAATATAAATAAACCTCTTAGTCACCCTAGATGAAACTAACAAATTTCAGAATACTATTCTCCCTCAGATAGGGTCAAGACAATTCATTTTAAATATATAAACTTTTTAACAACAATTTAATGTTTCTTACTAGCTTCTTATTCCATAAATATTTATTAAATGTATATAAAAAGATTTCTTAAAATGGAAAATACTTATAGGAAATTGTTTTATAAAAATGGTGGTTTACTATTTGGGTTTAACAAACACTACCAAATCTGCTTACAATTTTATTCATAAACAGTTTTTTTTTTAATCATTTTTTTACACACTTTAAGCTATGCTGCTTGCATTTGATGCTATTCTGGGCCATAGATCTGCACATTCTTTTGCTACTGGGCCTGTTATGGCAGAACCTGAAATTATAAATAAATTCAAAAATTAAAAAGAAATTATTAAATTGAGTATTTAAGTTAATTTTAAGACATTCATATTACAATAGTGAATATCACAGTCAAGGAAACTTCAGAATAATTTCAAATAAAGATGAAATTTTGGGTATTAAATATTAATACCTGTAAAGCAAATATCTATACATAAATATATCCTGCAATTATAAGTCTATATATAGATAGTATACCATACAAATTGTTTACATTAGAATAAGATTCTGCACCAAACAATGTTTTTGTTTCATGCCTTGTTCTATTTAAGTATTTATAATAAAGAAACTAAATATCTGCTTAAGGTAAGCTTATTTAGAATTTGATTTTATTATTACTAATATGATTTGATAAACATGATAAGGAATTTTTATAAGATATCATGATTACTAAATTCAACCTAAAGTTAATTATACTTAGCTAAATAATTAGTCCAACAATCGAGAATATTTATGCAAAAGTTACTTCATAAAAATATTGAAGAACTTTACCTTTCATTTCTCCTTTGTTATTTACTATGACACCCGCATTATCTTCAAAGTATAAGAAAACCCCATCCTTTCTTCTATATGGTTTCCTTTGCCTGATGACAACTGCTGGCATAACTGAAAGTAACTTTCATGAATGAAAATGCTTGTGCTTACAACAAAAACGGCTAATTCATTTTATGAAGTTATTAATTTTTTAAATCATGCAAACTATTGCTTTAATTTCTTTACTTTTTTTTAGCTGAAAAGATTTTACATTACAGCTACCAACTTACCCTTTTTTCTTAATTCTGGCTTGCCCTTTTTCACTGTTGCAACTATCATGTCCCCAGCTGCAGCAGCTGGCAATCTGTTGAGACGACCTCTAATTCCATTTACAGCAATGATGTATAAATTTTTTGCTCCTATAAAAAAATGGGGAAATTCATAAGATAATCAATAAATTCTCACAAATTCCAAATCAGCTTTTATCTACTGTTTAAATGATTTTTGAAATTAATATAGTCCTGTGAAAAACACAATTTTTACATTACGATAAAACTGAATTATATATAAAAATGGGATACATATATTTCTGCCACTTAAAAATTTATACTAATTTTAAGACAATTTCTTAAGAAATTGGCATAAAAATATTTAACAGCACTTCAGACAATGAAATTATATGAAATGAAATTATACCATGTTTCACAGGTTTACTACCTTTGGATTGAAATTTAAAAAATAAAATGGGGACAGCAGTGAATTCATGAGTACTTAACATTTAAGATGAAGAGCTTAAACAGTTATTCATACATTCCGATGAAAATTTTTTTCAGATAAAATTAGATTTTTTCATGGCTAATTTTATTATTTGTTTACCTTCATCCAAATTAATTTCTTTTTTTTAATATTTAAAAGTTCCTGATACATATGCTGATTTTAAATTTTACACCTTATGACAGACTTTTGAAGAGCACCAGGAGAATAAGATACTCTGTAATTCCATTTGTATTTGTTTTCCTCTTTCATGAACCCAATCATTCCAAAGAGTAATGCTGATGCCCGGAAAAAGTACACAAAATGAATCCTTTAAACCTCTTTTATCAATAATTTATTAACTTATTCTGATCAATTAATGTTTCCCTTGATATTCTTGCGTGATGACTTTGAAAACCTCAAAATATAAGATGCTGCACCAGTATTTATCTTCCGTTTTCATGAGTTCAATTATTTCAAACTCAAGCACTGATTGCTCGAGAAAAGCTAGATTAATTAATATAAAGTAGAGCAGACACTAATAATTAAACTCTATAGACCCATCTGTTATTTCCCTTTTCCATAAACTCAAAACTCCTTTTTTCAGTAACATTCAACTTTTTCCAATCAATTAATATATTTTTCTTGTGGTGGTTCTGAGAAATATCAAAATATTATAAAACTTAGGCACTCCACCAGTATTTATTTTCCTTTTTAATCTCAAACTAAGGTGTGATTGCTGAAGAAAAGGTAGATTAATTTAAAATACTGAAGACTGTAATCACTCATTATGTAAAAGAATAAAAAATCATGAGGAATTTTATAACTGAATACAAATATATAACTGTTAGTCTTTAAAAATAGGAATAGAATCACTTTAAACACAAAACTGGGGAAAAAATTTTTCTGATGTAACAAATTTTTATTAGCCTGATTATATCTTAACATAGAAAGAGTAAAATGAAATTAAGATTTCTTTACCAGAATTCTGTAACAGGCTTTTTACAAAACATCAACTAAATGCTTTGTAATCGCACCTGTCTTCATTTCCCTTTTCCGTGAACTCAACATTTTCACATGAAAAAATTGATGCCCGGAAAAGGCACTAATTCCATTTCGACTCACAAATCTCATTAAAAGAAGTCATTCAAATAACATTTTCACAGTTAATTAGCATTAAATCTTTTATAAAATGAATATGATATCATGTTTACAATTTTGCAGATAAATTTTTAATAAAAATTTGAAATAATATCTGATAAATGGCAGACACTTGTTCTATAATGTCTTGGCTGCATATAAAAATATTGCGAAATTAACATAAAAATAAACAAATTATCGCAGAAATGAAAGAGTCAAAACTGAAGGAAATTTGTACTCATAGAATCACAAGTCACAAAACTAAATCCATAACTTTAATATCAAGGAAACATTTTAGATGATTAGAAGTATCAGGAATTTTAGAGTTGCACCTTACACAATAAGATAGAAAAAAGAACTTATATAAAAATGTAAAATGAAAAATATTGCAAACTTTTTCAAAAACATTGTGTAATAAAGTATGGATTTAAAAAAAGAAATAGAAATTTATATTCTAAAAAAAGCAAGCGATGATCAATCTCTGGTGTTAAGATTAGGATGAAATATTTTTGAAATCTAACGTATACATAGAAAAATAAACGGCAATACACAAAATTATACATGCCATCATTTTGAAATTAGAAAGGTTGTAAAACTGCTCAAGTATTACACCAAATGAGTTGAAGATGCTTATGATAATTAATGTCACAAAATCAAATTTTTTCTATCATTTTAAAACCATAAATAGGTTTTATAGGTAAACCAGTTAAATTCCCTTGATCAATGAAAACATAGTGACCAAAAACAATATAAAACTATAGTATCATATATGTGTTGCTACTTTGGTACTGTTTTATTAAAAAAACAAGGCTTAAATTCTAATAAGTTATGTTTTTACACCACAAAAATGAAAGTTTTGAAAAAAACTTCCCACTATATAACAGAATATGATTGCATTGGCCACATTTTAATGTTATTCTTTTTAGATTTTCATAGAAAGTTTTTTTGTCATTAAAATAATAAACTTTAAAACACCTACTTAAATTCAGTCATTTTTACCAATAAATTGACAACACAAAAATTTTCATAAAAAAAAACTTTTTAACTTCCAATAAATATGTAAAATTGAAGAAACAGTAAATATAATTCAGTGTTAATTTAGAACAAACTTTCCTGGTCAATGGAAATTTACACATGCATTTTTGTGCAATAAGATAAATTAATTTGATAGGCTTATCAGTTTATGTTAAAACAAATTTTTTCTATTTTTCTTCTCGAAAGGGAAAATTTAAATAAAGAATTTTCCCAGCAGGAAAAGAAATATTAATTTTGCATCAATGCGGCAACAATACAAGATAAAACTTTATACTGCTGTTTGAATGATGCAAATAATTTCTATATAAGGATCACCAACAATAGTTCTGGCCAATGGTGACTGTCTTGACAAGACCAATAAGCAAGCAGAGTGTTCTAAAAATTCAAGACTTAATTCTAGTCTTATAATCCTAGGGTGAGCTTAATAATCAAGTTTGATTTTATAAGTATTATAAAAGCAGTTTAAATCTAAAACCTGCTTTACTAGGAAAAGTTCTGAATACAAATTTAAACACACATAACTGATAAAGATATTAAATTGAATAAACTTACCATTAAGTAAATTATATTTTAAAATATCTTATTGCTAAGAATTTTTAGGAATACAGTTTTATTGGTCATATAATTCCCATGGATAAAAAAATAAATATTTTATATTCAATGTTAAATTTCCTATTTAGAAATATCCATTTTAATAGTAAAAATTGATTACAGTATGGAATATTAGTTATCTTAAAGATTTTTCACTTTCAAAATCTATTATTTTAAATCTAAATTAAGCTTTAAACCTATGAATAAAAAATTTGCAAATCAACTATAAACACAAATTAGGCATCAAATAGCAAGCTATAATTTCTATTTTCATTTAAAATTTACCGATTTCCTAAGATGGAATTGAATAAAGTATTGCAATACACAAAGAAACAAGAATAATCTTTAATATAAAATTTTCTATAAGGAATGTTCTACAAACTGAGTTTTGTAAGATTTCAAACACAAATTAATTCTGATTAGAAATAATAAACTAGGTATATATTAAATGTTTTCTCTCTCGAAAGGTAAAACTAAACATTTGGTTTTCACTGCAGGGAAAGAAGACTTGATATAGCATCAATGCGGCAACAATACACAAGAAAAAACATGCACTATTGTTTGAATGATGCATTTCAGTTAAGTTACAGTTTAAGGGGCTCATCTATTAATTCAGCAAGATAATTTGATCAACGTTAAGTTACTTTTTGCATGACACCAACTTGACATTTTTTAAATGATAAGAGTTTAAAATATTTATGCTCACTTAAAGTTACAACATAAATTGTATGAATTTATTCCAGAAGATAATTCCCATTACAGATTTGGTGCATTTGGCACCTAGGTTCAGCCAATCCTGTGAGCAAATATGAGTTAGATAGTATTTTTAATTTTCGGGCCAAGCATAGCACTCATACCTATACTGCACTAATTTTGTTTTCTAGTATTATAAATTTAAATTATTCATTATATTTACTCATTACAAAAATACTACACTACTTAAGAAATCATAATTTCACATAATTTACAAAAATTACTATAAAACTATAATTGTATTATAAAACTAATATATATTTTTATGAAACTTGGGTTTTTAATTAATCAAGCAGTAGCATTTAGCTTTTTTTTCTTTAAAAAGAAAAAAAAATAAACTATACAATGTAATCTAGAACATAAGAAAAATTGAGTGATAAAGCTAAATTAATGACTAAAACAAAACCCATTTTTATATGAAAACTTGAGTTACATTAATTAATCGGGCAGTGTCATTGATAACAGAACATATAAAATCTTAAAAAATATCACTGGACAAAGAGTGCTTTTTTCACCGTATATACTCAGCCTGGTCGGAATCAAAGTGATCACCTACCTGCAACCATCATAGTATCCATTTCAATGTATGATATTCAGGTGATCTAAAATTTTGAGAACACGTAACATTAAAAGCAAAATAAAAAGGGCACAAATTTGGAGTTAAAGCATGGTATTTACACTTACCAATAAATTGCTTTTGGTGAATTCATTTCTAAAGCTGGAAAAATCTAATTTTACATTTGGCAATTTTTGCCTCCAGCTAGCTGAACCCATACAGGGAATAACGTACATTAAAAAATAGTTTAGAAAATGATAATGCACAAAGAATTATGTGAATTTGTACACAAAACCATACTTAAAAAATTTATAGAACTACATTAAATTTTACAAGAGTAACTGTTAAGAACAAATTACTCTTAAGAATGAGTGATTTCAATGTTTTTGACGTTTTTTTTTTACTAAAGTCTAACTAAGAAATTTAAATTAGTTCAAAATTATACTATTACTGATCATAATTCCTTATAATATTTAACAGGTAATGATTCCTTTTTGGATCAAGAATTATTACCCTTTATCTATATAAAATTCAAATAGACCTAAGTGCTTGTTATTCTGCTTATATAACTAGTATTAGATACTTTATTACTAGAAATATATATACCAGTACTTAATACTAGAAAAGTCTATAATGAATATAATAGTTATGAGATACGAAAGTAGAAGACATTTAAAATATCTCAGATGTAAATTTTGATTCACAATAAGCAGCAGAAGATAGGGTTAATTGTATTTCAACATGTTTTGGAATATATTAAATCAAGAAGAATCCCATATCAATATAAGTACAATGAATTGAAATTATAAAAACTTATCTAAATATTTAACAAAAAATTAGACATTCATAAAATAACAAAAACATCAGACATACGAAATTTTCTTTAACAATTTTTAGAACATTTAATATTATTAAAAAAAATTTACCTGTGTTATCTGCACAATTAATTACTGCCCCAACGGGTAAACCAAGAGATATACGAAACTTTGCTCCAGCAGTACCACCACGTCCTGATTTTGAATAAGATTAATTAGTATAACAATTCCACGCCATTAAAATATGAATGAAAATGGATAACTCGAACTAAGTTTCTGATTATATTTAATATATAACATAAGATAAAAGAAATATTCATTTTTATAAAACTTAAATATTGCAAAAAGTACATTACATTTCGAAAAATTTAATAGTGTAATAATCATTCAACATGCAAACAACGCAACAATATTACTATATTTATATTTCACAGAACAATACTAACAAAAAACAACAATTAATATTCACATTTATTTCGTTATTTTTAATGATTAAAAAGATTGTTAACTACCTCTCTTAGACATCTTGGAATATAATTACAGGAGGATCCAGGCAAATAGTTTTTTCGAGCGAAAGCTGTTTATGGTTGCAATGGATAAAAGTGTTGCCAAACTTCGTAAAAAATAATATTTCTTACTTCTGATTTTTGTGCATGCTACTGCAGAGCTCTCTACAAAATGAAAAGGTAACTAATAGATATAGTGTATTTGTTTAACTTATTACGTTATATTTTTCTCGATTTCAAAGTGCGAACAAAATATATTTACAATGCAACTTCTACTTATATCATGAGAAAATTAGAAAAACTGTATTTAATTAAGAGTCAGATAAAAAAATAATTTCTACCCTAAATCAACTTGAAAATCCGTATTACTCCTGCCTTGTATGTTGATAATATAATTATGAAGAAAAAGCCCACACAACCAGGTACGTCTAATGGACGTCCACCATATCCGGTGAACATCATGGATGATAAATAGACGTCTAGTGGATGTTCATGAAAAGCTTTTCAGTGGAAATTTGCTGGTGAGTGGATATCTAATAGACACAGTAAAGAATATTTTATTACTAACTATTTTTGTTACATATTATCTTATCATTATCTGTGCCTTTATTTGAAAAAGTTAGATTAATTTAACAGTTTTGTCTTAAAATATTTTTAAAGATAGAAGAAATTAATTATTATTACGTGGAATCAATATTTGTTATAGATACTGTGTAACAAGTTAGCAAGAAAATGTGACTTGTTTTTCTAATATATATGTAAAGCATGAAAAATTAGTGTTCTAAAATATATAAATTAATAAATATTTTACAAAAGGAAATTTCAATTTATATTTTGTTTTACATGAAATAAATCTTTGTTGTGTTTCTTCACGAATTTTCATTTAGGGCTGACTTGAAAATAGTTGTATGGAGTGATAGGAAACTTATATTGGGAAGATAGACTCTGACTAGTTTAAAATAATAAATATATTTTTTGAAATTCTAATTACAGTGTTTGTAATTAATTGAAAACAATTAACACTGAATTTAATTCTAAAGTTTATCTTAATGTAATTCACTTAAGAGGTATAACCTTTTGTCCTTTTCGATTCTAGAAAATAAGTGACATTATTTTCCTTTTTTAAAATCGTCATTTATGTACCGCTAGGTGTAGAGAAAAATACACTACTGCCCATTAAAATTGCTACACCAAGAACGCGACATGCTACAGACGTGAAATTTATAAGAAAGGAAGAAGGTGCTGTGATATGCAAATGATTAGCTTTTCAGCGCTTTCAGACAAAGCAGACGCCAGTAGCGATACCTACATTGTGTTTAAATGAGGAAGTTGTTCAGCCGGTTCCTCATACACAAATTGCATTTGAACGTTGTTGCCTGGTGAAAAGTTGTTGTGATGCCTCGTGTAAGAAGGAGAAATGCGTACCAGCACGTTTCTGACTTTGATAAAGGTCGAATTGTAGCGTTCTGGGATTGTGGTTTATCTTATCGCAGTATTGCTGCTCGCTTCGGTCGAGATCCAATGACTGTTAGCAGAATATGGAATCGATGGGTTCAGGACGGTATTACGGAACGCCATGTGGGATCTCAACGGCCACCTATCACTAGCAGTCGAGAAGACATGCATATTATCCGCATGGCCGTAATGGATCGTGCAACCACGTCACAAGCCGTGAGTCAAGAAACGGGGTCGTTTGGAAGACAACAAGTGTCTGCATGAACAGTTCGACGGCGTTTGCAGCAGCAGGGACTCTCAGCTCGGAGACCATGGCTGCGGCTTCCCCTGACACTGCGTCATAGACAAGAGCGCCTTCATTGGTGTGATCAACGACGAACCTGGGCGCACGAATGTGAGACATCATCTTTTCAGATGAATCCAGGTTCTGTGTACAGCATCATGATGGTCGCATCCGTGTTTGGCGGCATCGTTTCTGAACGCACACTGGCAGCTTGCATTCGTTACTGTTCATTCATATTGGCCCATCACCTGGCATGATGGTATGAGGTGCCATTGGATACACGTCTCGGTCACCTCTTGTTCGCATTGACGGTGCTTTGAACAGTGCACGTTACATTTCTGGTTTGTTACAACCCGTGGCTCTACCCTTTATTCGAGCCCTGCGAAACCCTACGTTTCAGCAGGATAATGCTCGACCGCATGTTGCCGGTATTGTACGGACCTTCCTTGATACGGAACATGTTCGGCTGTTGCCCTGGCCAGCACGTTCTCCAGATCTTTCACCACTAGAAAACGTCTGGTCAATGGTTGCCGAGCGACTGGCTCGTCACCAAACGCCAGTCACTACGGTTGAAGAACTGTGGCATCGTGTTGAAGCTGCATGGGCATCTGTACCTGTACATGTAATCCAATCTCTCTTTGACTCAATGTCCAGGCGTATAACTGCTGTAATTACTGCCAGAGGTGGTTGTTCTGGGTACTGATTTCTCAGGATCTATCCAGCCAAATTTTTTGAAAATTTAATCACTTGTTATTTCTAGTATAATATATTTGTCCAATAAATATCATTTTCTTATCTGCATTTCTTCCTGGTGTAGCAATTTTAATGGCCAGTAGTGTATTTATGGAATTGGATCCTTTTTTCTACACAATGTAATTTTCTACAAATGCAATCTTTCACAATCTAATTTTTTTAAGAAATTAATATATATTTTTTACAATTTTTGTTTTTTATTTCTACTACGTATATTTTTTATTCATTCTAAATGTGTCATCAATCAAGAAGGCAGATGAGAAGTATTCCAGCTTCAAAATTAAATTTACTAAGTTTTCAAGCATTATAGATTTCATTTTTTGTTTTTTTTTTTTAGTAAATTATATAGTTAATCCATTTAGGAGGCTATTTTGTAATACATCAATTTATGGTGCAGTAACTTAAATTATTTTAGGATGTATAAAGTTTTGAGTGTTATACAGTTAAACTTACGTTTTCACATTCCAATCATAAGTGATTTTTTTGTTCGTATTTCAGTATATCATTTATAAATATTTAATGTAAATTTTACTTCAGTTTTCATTGCATTAATTTCCTCTTTGTATTTAAGTAAGTACATTAGAATTAAAATGTTACACAATGTATACTTTTTTATGTCGTATTTGCAGAACTTCATGTTTTTACTTTAAATTGAAATTTTCAATCCGGAGTCATATTTTCTTTCAAATTCTTAGGCTTAATTATTTTGGTATATGCACAAAAAATATGGTACTTACTTATTAGTGTTACTGCACATAATTTAATTCTATGAATATTATTGTTTCTTTTTTAGAAAAGAAATGTTATCATAATTTTTCTATAAGTTTCTTTATAATGTTATTATAGAGAAACTTATTATTATTGCTTTATTTTTTTATATCATGATGCAATTCCCATGATACTAATTGGGCTGGGCTTACGATTATCTGTGGTGAAACTAATACGTAAATAGCAAAAATATCTAGTTGTGTTTTGCTTCTAACCTATTGTATTAGTTTACCTTTACAGTTTATAATTAAGCAAGATTCTCAAAAATTAGGTGTATGTTTTTCCCTATCAAAATCTAAATTAAGTAAGCTTGCAGTAAATCATGTATAAACTATAAGCCATTCCAACACATGAATAAGGATTTAAATGGAACACAGAAAAGTGGGTACATTCTGCTTGACCTACTAATCACTTACCTCACATTAATAGCATGATTTTTTGACAAAGCATAATTTATAACACTTCCAGATCTTTTACATGCAGCACATTACATTAATCGCATTTAATACTTAATGAATCGCATTTAATACTTAATAATAGATTTCCCAAACAAAATACTTTTAATTTTTATTTCTTTAAAGTGAAATGTAATTTTAATGAGTTTACATCTGAAAAATTTCCTATAACAGGAAATGTACTTATGTTACTAAAATTTAAGCTTGTAAAATATTAGAGCAAATTTTAATGTTAACTCTATTAGGTAAATCAAAAATTATTGCTCTTGAAAATTAAGTACTGAGCGTTAATATTTATTCCGCTGATTCAGTTGAATAAGAAATTTTTTATAGGCTATCAAAATATTTGGAACTAGACAAAAAACGGGCATTTATAAAAAATAATAGTATATGATTGGAAGCTCATGTGCATTCTGTCATGTCAGATTCATGATGTCACTACTGATGTGATGTCATTTCTAAAACACATCTGAGGAAATTATTATGTTATATAAAAATAAACTTTTCTTACACAATATTCGTCTCCATCAAACAATTTTATTAATTACTTTTTAGTTTACTGGTATACAGACATTTTACATTTCCACTCGTATATCCGAGGCTATATCTAGCTCTCTCCTTCTGATCCTTCTAATAAAAGGTTACCAGAATTTTTGTTGGCGCGATGGCGCAAAACTCTAGGATTCACCACAGAGTATCCCCCCAGTGACAGAGGGCATTCAGCCTGATGGAACGATATACATACATATTAAAGAAAAATAATAACAATAACAAAATTTCAAAAGAACAAACTGAAAAATTTAAATAAACATGTATATAGAACAAACATATATAAAATAAAAATGATAGACTTAATTAAAATAAGATAATTAGTAAGTAATGTAAGTAGCCAGTTTCTTTGGAAAATGTACGTGTCTCCCTGATCTGGTTACAGTTTTATGCAGTTTACCGGCTGATAAATTGTTATCGTCAGGTAATGGGTTGCTAGCTTTAGTAACAGTGTTCCATGGAATGACAGTTTCTGTTAGAAGATGTGCCGGTTTTACACGGTCAAGAGAAACGGTAGATTTTCTTCCATTTATGTCAATGGTAACAGTTTTGTCAGTTCTTTGTAAGACTTCATGAGGACCAGTATAAGGTTGGCACAATGGAGGATGTACACGATCAATTCTCAAGAAAACATGCGTGCATAACTTCAGCGATGGATGTACGTAAAATCGATCTGTGCAGTGAGCGGATGTTGTGACAGGATTCAGTTGCTGCATCACGTTTCGAAGATTAGAGATAAAATCACTGTCACAGGATGGAATAACTGTCATGTCCACCATGTCACTAGGAAGACGCAAGGTAGTGCCATAAACAAGTTCTGCACAAGAAATTTGCAAGTCTTGTTTAACTGCTGTTCGGATGCCCAAAAGAATGACAGGGATTACCTCTGTGCTTTATCTCACAGGATAAAATGCTAACTGTCCAGTTAGCATTTTCCTGAGCTTTAATTGCTGATTTTAGATGGCGATGAAATCTTTCTACAATTCCGTTTGAAATCGGATGGTAGGGAGTTGTTTTGATACTCTCTGAACCTAACATGCGAGTAAATTCAGCATACATAGCTGAACGCAGTTGGGGTCCTTGATCAGAGGTAATTACGGATGGGCATCCAAAACGTGAAATCCAATTTTTGAATATTTCACGGCAAATAGTCTTCGCAAGAATATCCGAAATGGGTATAGCTTCTGGCCATCTGGTAAAGCGGTCAATTATTGTCAAAAGATAGTTGTAACCATCAGAGCGTGGTAGTGGGCCCACGATATCTATGTGGATATGTGTGAAACGAGCATCTGGAAGAGAGAAAATACCTATAGGCGTTTTGGTATGTCTCTGCACCTTCGATCGTTGGCATGGTTCACAACATTGAACCCATGATTTTATTTGTCGTTTCATATTAGGCCAAATATATCTGGAACAAATTAGTTTTGTAGTTGCTGCTATTCCAGGATGAGAAAGGTTGTGCAAATGGTCGAAAATCAATCTACGAAAAGAAAGTTGGATAAAAGGACGTGGCGTTCCAGATGAAATGTCACACATCAATTCGCAATAAGAAAAATGGCAGGGTTTTAGTTCCAGTTTAAGAGAGGTGGTATTAGATTGCAGAAAACTTTGGATTTCTGAATCAGTTTTCTGTGCTTTTGCAAATTCTTCAAAATTTAAATTTAGTGATTTTGTAATAGAATCAATTTCAATTCTACTTAGTGCATCAGCAACCACGTTCTTACAGCCCTGCACATGCCTGATGTCAGTTGAATATTGAGAAATTAAGTCTAAATGGCGTAACTGCCGTGGAGAACATTTATTAGGGTTTTGTTTAAAAGTGTGAGTCAACGGTTGTTGGTCTGTGTATAATATGAAATTTCGGCCTTCTAACAAGTATTTGAATTTTTTATAGCAGAATAAACTGCAAATAGTTCTCTGTCATAAGTAGACCATTTTTGTTGACTTTTATTAAGCTTCATTGAGAAGAATGCTATTGGTTCCCATGTTCCCTCCGATAACTGACTTATAGTGCCTCCTACTGCAAAATCCGAGGCATCGACTGATAAGTTCAACTGAGCTCCTGGAATAGGGTGTCTTAAAAGAGTAGGTTCGGCAATTGCATTTTTCGCGGCTATAAAGGCTTGTTCTGCATATTCATTCCCTGTAAGTTTTTCGTAAAATTTACGAGTATTAGAATGAGATTTCTTTTTATTTCTGTGTCCTAAGAATTGAACAATTGTCGCGAGTATATGTGCGGCTTTAGGAATAAAGAATTTATAAAAGTTAAACATTCCTAAAAATCTTCGTAACTGAGTTAAAGTTTCTGGTTTAGGAAAGTCTAATATGTATTTAACTTTATCAGGTAAAGGTTGAATTCCTTTTCCGGAAAGATTAAAACCTAAAAAATCTATTGATGAAACACCAAAAGTACATTTAGAAGCGTTAATACATAAACCATATTCTGCTAATTTTGAAAATAAAGCTTTTAAATGTTCATAATGCTCTTGGGGATTTTTAGACGCAATTAATATATCATCGACAAAAGCATAAACACCTGTTAAATCGCGTGTAACCTCATCTATAAAGCGTTGAAAAGTTGCAGATGCGTTGCAAAGGCCAAATTGCATCCTTGTACTTTCGAATAAACCATATGGGGTGCATATTCCGGTTTTATGTATATCTTCAGGGTTTATTGGAATTTGATGATAGGCTTTAGTTAGGTCTATGCGACTAAATATTTTTGATCCATGCAATTCTGCAGTAAAATCCGCTATACAAGGTATTGGGTATTTGTCTTTAATTGTTTGAGCATTTAAAGCTCTGTAGTAACCTACTGGTCTCCAATCTAAAGTTCCTTTTTTAGGAACCATGTGCAGAGGTGAAGCATAGTTACTTCTTGAAGATCTTATAGGGCCTAACTGCATCATATTTTGAAATTCAGTTTTTGCAATTCTAAGACGATCAGGAGCAAGTCTTCGAGGTTTTGCAACTACGGGAGGACCTTTTGTAACTATGTAGTGTAAGGTATTATGTTTGACTGGTTGATTTGGATTAGGTAATTTAATAATACAAGGAAATTCTTTCAAAAGTTTATGATAAGGAGTATCTTTAAGAATAGAAACTTGAACTAAATGAAGATTGGTGTATTTTAAATGACCAATGGATTGTAATTTCGATTTTGTATCTCTAAGACATTTGTACCTGAGATCTGGAACCAATTCAAAATAATGGAGAAAATCTGCTCCTAAAATGGGTGTGCTAACATTGGCTATTAGAAATGTCCAAGTAAAGTTTCTTCTCAAATTAAAATTTAAAGAGAGTGTCTTTTGTCCATAGACATTGATTGTGGAAGAAATCGCGGCTAAAAGCGTTTGTAGAGGAGAATTTCGCTTTTGATAATTGTTAGCAGGAATTAAGGACACGTCAGAGCGAGTATCGACCAGAAATGAAATATTTGATATTAGGTCGCGAATGAACAGGCGACGTGATTCTCGAGGCAAAGAATATGTCGCCTCTATTCTTTGCTGCATTCGTTTTCCTGCCATGCGCAAGGTTTAACGCATTTATCATCCCTACATTTTTTTTCCGAAACGCCTGTGATACCAGCAAATTGAAAAATCTCGTTTATGGGAATTACTTCGTTCGCGACTGTGTTGGTTACGACGATAGGGCGAGCGACTACGAGAAAAAGAAAGTTGATCAATTCGTTTATTTAATTTTTCAATTTCACGAAATATTTTTGTTTCAAAAGTTTCGTCTATTTTAGAAACTGAAAATGTTTCAACAGGAGATGGAGTAACATGGATGATGCGATCCGAAATTTCAGCAGCTTTCTCTACGATTAGATCGGAAACTACAGCTAAAATAGTTTGAGCATTGGATGGCAATCGCTGTAAAAACAATTCCAACATTAGTTTATCGGGAACATTATGTGATTCGGCGCGACGCTTCATGTTTCGTAAGAGTTCTGATGGTTTGCGCGACCCTAATTCTTCGCCTAATAAAAGTTTACGAATTTCTAGTTGTGATGATTCTCCCGAGAGGTTTATTAATTCTTGTTTAATCTGCTTGTATGGGTCGGATGCATCCGGTTTCATTAATACATCACGAATTAAAGATGCAATTTCGGGCGGAAGATGGGATACAATATAATTATATTTAGTTATAGATTCAGTAATAGGTTTTGGTGTGGCAAGAGCAAACGTGCTTTCACACATAACAAACCATAATGCTGGATCATATCTGTTATAGACCGGAATTTGAACAGCATTAACTTCTGCCATGATGCAAGGTTTAAGAACAAAATTGCTTAATATTTAACTGTTAATAATAACAATTATTTTTAATTACATTACAACAATTATTCATATTTAAAGGATTTGTATTCACATAAAAATTATTGTCAATAGCTATGTAAAGTGAATACCAAAAATGAAAACAATAATGAAATCAAAAGTACAATCTGAAGAATTACGCATTTTAGTTTTAAAACAAAAGCACAGAATA
Organism: Latrodectus geometricus; assembly: GCA_026290005.1. Classification (NCBI taxonomy): domain Eukaryota; kingdom Metazoa; phylum Arthropoda; class Arachnida; order Araneae; family Theridiidae; genus Latrodectus; species Latrodectus geometricus. The sequence goes on along the minus strand of JAPDSC010098854.1, from coordinate 95,760 downwards.
AAGAAACAGAAATAAAAAACACTTATCTGCGATCTTCCTCGAACATTTCAGAACGCGCTAAAAGAAGGCGCACCCTGGCAATAAATCACAACCACTTGAAAAAGTTGCTGCCCGAAAAAAAGGAACATTAGTAGTTTCGGTTCGTCTTTCTCAGTTGGCGAAAACTTTCAGATAATTTTACAGTAGATTGCATGTTTAAATCCGTATATTAAAGTCACCATTGAGGACTCGTCCGGGTCACCATTGAGGAAATTATTATGTTATATAAAAATAAACTCTTTACTAACACAATATTCGTCTCCATCAAACAATTTTATTAATTACTTTTTAGTTTACTGGTATACAGACATTTTACATTTCCACTCGTATATCCGAGGCTATATCTAACTCTCTCCTTCTGATCCTTCTAATAAAAGGTTACCAGAATTTTTGTTGGCGCGATGGAGCAAAACTCTAGGATTCACCACACATCCACCAGTGGTTATTTGTGGACATCCATTAGATGTCTTCTGAACGGTCAGTGGATGAACTACTGTATCATTTATTGACATTTAGTGTATGTCTGTTGTACCATGATGGATCATCCAAATGATATCCAGTGGACATCTAACAGACGTAATTGTGTTATGTGGGGTAATGATATCACTTCGCACTCCCAACTCAGATGTCTGAGGTTTCTATCCTCGGATGGGTAGCTCGACGGCCATCCGAGGATCTTCATCTCTTCAGTGGGTTGATAAAAAGGAGTACTAAATATGTTTGGGAACTTACTAAACACTGGGAATTTCGCTTTATGCTGAGCACCAAACCAAAACATAGGCTTCGCACTCCAGGGTCCTCGGTCAAGAAAACATATAGGTGCTGTAGGCCTTGCCCCCCACCCCCAATGCGCTGTCGTTCCCTAGAGTTTAGCTTAAAACCAATAGAGAAGACACTTTTATTCTGTAAGAAAAATTTATAAGTTTCAGAATACAATGCTTATTAGCTTAAACATAATAAGTTATAATAAAGAGCTTTCTCAAAAGTAGATTAAAGTTATAAATCATACGTAAGCTGATTCTATAATCGAGAAGGCAGACATGATACAAGTTTAGTCTAAATGTATCGTTCAGCCACGTAACGAGGCCTCAGGCAAAGTAGTTTAATCATTTGAAAGATACAAATATCTATTACAAGCTGTCATAGACAGAAAATTGATACAGTTTTGGAAGATTACATGTAAGTCAAGATATTATATAATTGCTTATTTTAACGTCACATTTCACGACTTTAACACATTGACCTTAAACGTCAAATGATTTTAAAATTATTCAGTCGTACAATCATTTTTATATGATCATTAGGGAAGAACTGTGTCTTCAAAGGCATTTTTTGCACGTTAAACTTGAGTTCTTATAAAAGATTAAGACTTAATCTTCATTCAAATACATTCATATTAAATAGCATCGAGAAAATTTAATAAATTCAAGATAGTAAATTTTGATGCAACCCTTAAACTTAGATGAATCATTTTCAATTTGTTCAACTGCAGGTTTGACATAGGCTATTAACTATTTGAAATAATTCATTATTTGTAAAAATAATCAAATATGTTAGATTGAGTCTAAGTATTTTAATTACCGGTGATAAATTTGAGAAAACTGGCTTAGCTATTTCCAAAAAGATTATATATATAAAACAATGCTAGATTATAGATATTAAGGATTATATTAAACAATTTTAGAATATGAATGAAATACGCTCCGGACTAATTTGGTTTAGTTATCACCTTTAACCATTTCTTGGACAGTAAAAATCGACTTAAATACATAATTTAAAATGAACTTCGAACAACTGCAAATATATTCAAGAGGTAAAGGCAAGAAGGGAATGTGTGACTAGAACACTAACCATTCAGCGATCATCTCAGCCCAAACATGCGCCATTTAAATAAAGCCAAATCTCAGCTAAGTGATCTTGGTTTTAGATTTTTGTTATTGTATATGATCACAATTTGCACAAGAAAATTATTTCCACTGGGACCTTCAGAGCTATTTCAAATAATCCTAGAGGTGGAATTAACCACTGTATATATTTAATTGAATACCAGAATCTTTTGATTGCCAATTTAATTTATGTTTACAGAAGAAGAAAATAGTTTGATGTAATGTTTCTTATGTGTGTGTGAGCACTAGCATGCTTCCTCCTGTTTGGTTCAACCTGTTAACTGGAAGATTCTGCGTGAGAGCCTTCGTAATTTAAAACCAGGGAACAAGCAGAAGGCCCCCAACGCTTAACCGTCACCCTAAAAGATATTATTTCAATAGGAGAACATGGAAACCATGACTGAATTAATGTGCCGCATTAGTGAAGATCAGGGTTTTTCGGTTAAGTCGGAATTTGAACTCAACTTTCCGATAAAAGAGAACGATGCTCTAACCCACCAGATCACCGCAGCGAGCAGACCATTCGTTGAATTCAGTTTGTTTAAATATTACTCGTGGACTGTTGGTGGTAATGTCTTGTTGTAGAATACCTAATAGCCTGCACAATATTCGTTCCATTTATTGAAAAAAGATCTTAACAAAATCTGATTTCGTATGTATCGACGAAATCAGATTTTGATGAACGGGTATTCATCATTATGACGGATATTATAGCTACATTATTTAAAGATCATTTAAAAGTAATACACGCTCAAAAATAAACTCTGGATCATCCTAGAAACAGAAGAGGAAGTTAATTCATTGAATATACATGGAACACTTAAGAAAAAATTGCTTTACGTCTTTTTTTCGATCAATCTTTCTCTTCTATGAAGATAGACGAACAATCTTTCATTTTTTTTTTTTTTTGTTAAAATAAACCTTATTTTACTGTTTGCTATCAGAATTAAGAAGACCAACAACTTATAATTTCTGACACAGATCTTTTTGTTTCTTCCTAGATTTGTACACAAAGGTTAATTTCACCAGGACTCAGTCTCTCTAAAGCTAATTTTAAACTATTAAAAATATCTACTACCAAATTGGGTTTATATGATTTCTTCTGGTGAAGGATAATTTTTTAGCAGTTGACCTCATTAAGTCTGAAAATGAATGAAAAACCTTAGAATAGGATGCTACATTCTACTGTGCATTATTTCAAGGGTCTTGAATTGTTGCTTTGAAGTTATTTTACTCAAAATAAAGTTTGTTTTTAGATATTCAGAGCTAAATAGGTGAATAGAGTGCATGTCATACGTTTTTAAGACTAAAAACACTACCAAGATAATTACTGAATAATTTAACGCAAAATCTGAAGGAGTAATAAATTTCTTGAATGGTGAGACTTAGATCGGATTCTTTAGATAAAATTCAAAAGACGATTGCTGACAATGGCTGGGATTGATTGTGAGACCTTTCGCTTTAAGATATATTAGTATATTTTCTAAATGATTTTTTTTATATATAGAATGTATAACATAAGAGAAAGCTAAAGAAATAAAATATGATATTGGATAATTTCCTATCTTTGGTGTAACAGGCTTTGTATAGTCTATCACAGGAATAATTATCGCCAAGTAGTTTAATTAGAGTGGGTTACTATAGTAACAAGAACAGTTCTTTCAAATGGGGGATGAAGGTATCAGGAACTGATGTATTTAGGTGTTAACCTAAATACATCTTGAGGCGTTCATTAAGCTAAAGTTGCTTTACTTCTGCCTCATGAAGAAAATGGAACATATCTTGTTTCCATGGCAACAAGTGGCATAGACAAATTACAGGAGCCACTTTCGGGATATACAAACAATATGTCTCTTAATATTTATATCGATGAGTTCATTTTATCATTCATTGAATTTTAATGTAAACACCAAAGTATGACTAAGGCTCTCCTACTTCTCAGCTAATCATAGATCACCCACTCTGTTAAAGATGAATATTTCCTTACAGAAAATGTAAGTTCTTTTTATGTATAATAAATATGTGCTTTCTAATTTAAAAAAGTAAACGCAAGCAAAAAATAATTTTAGATTTTATTATGTATAAAACAAGTGATTTATACAAAATATTGTCAACATGTGACCTGTAAGACAATTAAGTAATGGCACTTACAATTTGAATTCGATTGTCACAACACTAAATTGTCCAATCAATGTACTTAAGAAATTTGAAATAAAATTATTACAAATATGACATAGGTAATATATTCACTATTTAATATTAATATACGTTAATGCTATGACAATGAAATACAGATACCAAGTCTTAAAATGTATATAACCTTTCATTTAACTTTTTACAGCATCAAAATTGATAAACCCTAATAAAGTAATCATAAAAATGTTTAAATAACAAAACAAAACAGAACACAATACAATAACCAAATGGAATGTATTTGCTTTTAATAAATACAATTCTCCCAATATACACATTACAATAACAAAAATATTTATATTTTTTCAAATTTGTTGACAGATGTAAAATTGTATGAAGTTTTACAGAAAAACAAGTCAAAATTATAAAAAAAAGTATCTAAAATAAAATACACATATTTCATTCTTTGATTGATGCAATTTAATTAACTGAAAAATTTATTTTTAATAAATATAGCTTATTTAGATAAATAAATAATTAAAAGATTAAATTTTAAATTTACCTAGTTTTTCCCTTAAAATTATTCAAATAAATAAAATCCCAAAATTTCAACAATTATTTTGAAAAACAAAGTATATGATTCCATGCAAATCAATTATTTAAACATATTATAAATATCATAATCTGTTTAAACAAATTATCAGTTTGTGACATAAATTAATTTCTTAAAACTTTAGTCCATTTTAATATGCACTTAACCTATGAGGATAGTCCAATATTGTATTTCCATCCACTCGAAAATGTATTCAAAGTGTTCTTTGCCAATTATAAAATTATGAATACTTCATTAAAATTCTTGAAATAACAATGTTATCCCACAATTTAATGAAACAAATGGTTCTAGAGCTCTTTTTATTATTGCATTTACCTGTTGCTATTGATGAACAACATAGCTTATAATCATGCTTAAGGCAAGCAGACTTCAATAAGCACCATCACCAAGTTTTGTATTAGGAAGAAAAAAAAAGAAGTTTGTGGCTTATTGTTCCTTAGAGTTCAGTGAGCAATTTCTTGTGGATTGAAATTGGAACAAAGAGAAGCACTAGGCCTCACATAGCAGGAACAAAACCAGAAGAAAACTCTGTGACCATTCTCCAGAAGTTATGGAATGAAGATTCAGGAAGGCACTTTAAGAAGGTCTCTTGGACAATTTGGATGGGTCGTAGTTCTGAAACTGCCATTTCTGTCTAGCTTCTTCGGAACATTCTTGCATCAGTATAGACTGTTTGTCTTCACTCATTTCTAAGCACTGCCCACTGCTGCCATGCTGCACTGTCTTACTCTGTAATAAAAATGATAACCAGTTTTCAGGATGGGCAAGCCAAATAACGAAATTATCTATAGAATAATTAGACTGTTTGATTTCAGAGTATTATTCTAAATTACAGGCTTAAAGTTAAGACATTATGATGGTAATTGTAAAAATATGACATTAAAGGGAAAAGGTTACACAAAATGAATATTAATATTGTATTTAATAGAAACGTATTCTGAAAACGGATTGAAATTATGCACATTAAATATTCAAACATGATTTACACTGTGTCTGATTTGAAGGCATATTTAGAATATTTAAAAAAATCGTAAATTTGTTCGATTAAATATGCATATCGAATTGCCACAAAAATGATTAATAAGGAAAACTAAATAACTTTTTCCCATATAAACATTGTTATCCATATCACAAGGTGAATTAAGTACACCTTGTAAGAGTTGACGGTATAATGAGAAAAGTGCAAACATGCAAAAAAAAAAAAAAAACCAGTTAATATCATTTTCATTCAAAAAATTATGTTGGAAAGTAGAAAGGAGATGGAATACAATTGTTTAAATATTTTTCTTTTTACTCCTAGTATTCATACAGGCAAATATAAAAGTTTCTTTCTTGGAGCAGTAAGAATTCCTGAGTGAAGTGTTTTGTTTAGATTAATTACATTGCGGTACACAACATTATATGGAGTTGAGAAATCAGCATTAATTATTGAAATTAATTACAAAAGTTATTTGTCAAAAGTTCAAAATGAAAAATTTGTTTTATATTGAGCTTGTTACAATGACCAGCATCTTTAATACTCAATCCATTCCATGAAGGCATTGCCAACTTAACCCGGAATAATTTTAACAGACAAACAGTTGAGAAAGTTTCTGTTTATATAAAGAGTTCAAGAATCGTGAAGGTAGTCATATCTATCAAAAATCTACAGAACTAACTTGAAAGTCTACAGAATACTGAGATGGAATCCAGAAAGTGTAAAACAGCTGATTAAAAATGCTTACAAAATTCTACTATGACAATTCTTTTTCACAATTTAACTTGAAAGAAAAATTAGGAAAACAAAAATTTTTACTTAAATTCGAATTTGTTTTTCAAAATGCTATTTTTTAAAAAATTTAATACATTTTTGAAGTTTGGTGAATAACATACATTATAAAATATACAATATAAATATAAAGCCGATGATGATCATAAATCAGGAAGAAGTGTAAGAAAACATTAGCATAATATACTCATGTCTTTAATTTCAGAAAAGAGATAAAAATATGTAAAATGAAAGTATTTAATAAACATTTATCAATAAAGTAGGTCAAAGCACTTATGACATTTAGAAAATCAAAGCAAGAAAATATTTACAATCTAAAGTGACAAATTTTATACACGAGACTGATTTAGTAGAATTTTGGAAACTAAAAAGAAAATTACTTTATCCTACTTTAGCAAAAAGATAAAGGAAACTTTCCTACTTACTTTGTTATCATATATCCATAACTGATTTCCTTTGGAACCATGACATGGGTATAGTATGACATCCTTACCAGCATAATCCAAACAAGCTTCATCCCGGCGTATTTCACCATCTCTGCTGAGCAACCAAAACTGCAAATATTATGGGAAACATAAGATGTGCATAAATGTGTTCACCAAGTGAACTAAGAGAAATATCTAACTAAACTTACAATGACCAAGAATTTAAAAATAGTGTTCAGGTAGAAATGATATCATTGTACAATTATGTTAATAAAGTTTTTAAATAACATTATTGTCAACAAGACAAATTATATTTAAGTAGGTATATTGAAAAATCTTTTTATCTAAAAAACATTAAAGTTATTTAATTTTGCTTATCATTTAGATTCATCATTTCTAGTGAACTTGTCAAATAATGATTATATATATATATATATATATATATATATATA
>JAPDSC010098854.1:53004-69979 GCA_026290005.1 Latrodectus geometricus | reverse complement strand
AAATAGTCACGGATCGTTGGCCAATTTTATCCTACAAATGGAGCTTCTTTGTTCGGATTAACTTATTAGAGTAATGAATTGGCATGCATGACATTACAGAACTCTCGTCGTATTTTGTCGCCAATGACTTCCTAAAGATAGAATTTGCATGAATTGTTGCGCAAGTATTAAATAATTTTTACTAGAAATAATTTGGCTTAATTAATCGCTCTTTTTCGATTTAAGCGACTAATTCAAATTGGTTCAATGATTTAAATTGGATGCCAAATCACTGCAAGCACAATGCGGCGGAAATCGAACCCACGAAGCATGGAACTTCAGGCCCGAGAGCATTTGTGATAATATATAAGTGATATTACCATTTTAGATAACAATGAAATTTTGATGTCAATAAATTCCTGTAATACAAGAACTAATTAGACGGTCATTTTACCATTTAAAATAGATTCCGAATCACAAGCATCAAGAGGTTGAAATCGAACCGACAAACCTCGGAACTGAGGCCACAACTGACTGTGATAGTGGTATTAGCTACTGTAGTAAACTATTGCATTTCTATATGAAATAAAATCTTATAATAAGAGACTTAATTCTTGGTTTTACTATTTAAAGAAATTCCGAATCATAATAAATACCACGAGGTAGAAACCGAACCCATGAACTACTGAACCAAAGGCTAGAACATTCAATACGACAGTGTTCTTAGCCTTTATAGTGAGAAACGAAACCTTCATATAAAATTATAATACAAGGACTAATATAGCTTAGTTCTATGATTTAAAGTGCATTCCAAAATAGAACAATCACCTACAGGTGGAAATCAAACCCACGACCTCTGAAATGAAGGCCACAGCATTGACTGATGATAGTAATATTAATCATTGAAATAGACATTGAAATTTTCATACTAACCAAAATTCTGTAGGATCAAACGAACGATATTAATAATTAAAATATCAAACTTCGCTGAAATGTGAGAAATGAGAACTAGGTGAAAAGGCTCAGTTTTTTGAGTTAACACATTCAAAGTCGCGTAGTATAAATTGTTTCCTAACATCATTGTTAAGCGATTCGTGAAAAAATTATTTCACTGGCACACAAATCCACTTTCAAGAAAAATTGGCGACTATAACAATGCTGATTGCGATGGTATGAATTTTATGGAGATAAATATGTTGTAAAGTATTATGCTGTAAGTGATATAATTGCATAGGCTTTGTACGATATACGACCTTGAATTTAAGACATAAATTGCTTCGAGGTCCGTGTTGGTTGAGAAAGTCGATAGATCCATCTCTTAAAATCACAAGACTTTAATCTGTAGCGAATTCAACAAGATACAGGAAACTCCAGCTATAGAAATCGTAATTACACAGCTCCAATCCAGCTAATGTAACAGCTTCCAAACACAATATTTATACATGATTTGGTGGAAAAATCTACGAGTTATGCCAAGGTTCTAGGTTATCTCTATAAGCATTGGTACTAAAGCTACGATAATGAATTTTTCCACAAATATCTATTTTTCGCAGGTCACCAAGATTCTCGCCAAAGGTCGCCAAATCACTAGAAATGCCGTTTTTAACGTGGAATATGCTTAAATTGCGTAATTTTTGCCAAAAATCTAAATATTTCCGAACTATCTGAGATATTTTAGAGCAAACGCAAATAAATTTGAAGCAGTACGAATTTAAAATGTCAGAATACTCAAACCGATCTCCTCTGTGTGAAGAATTAGAGGTACACTCCACTACCATTTAAATGCTAATTGTGGGTTGTCGTCTTTTCTCTTATGAAAAGTTCATCTGCGAGGATTTTCGAGCTGGTAGACGAGGGATTAGCGCTCTTGCTTTCGGTTCACTAGTTCGTGGGTTTGAATCCCACTTTAAGCCGTACGTCCCGGTCTAATAGCTTTCGTTTGCAGAGAATGACCGTTGAGTGACAAGCAAAATAAAACTGCGAGGATTTTCACCATTTTAAAACATTTGAGTACAATAAAAGAAAATCTCTGGAATTGAATACAAGATTTGACAATTCATAGTAGACAGTTTAATCGCCGAAGTAACTGTAAGACTTCACGACAGCTACCGCGTAATATTGCCTCCTGGGAGAGGTTTTCATAAATGCCCATATTCCCGTGTTGCAAGGGAGAAAACCAGGAAATTTTCCCACCCATTCTGGGATGGGGGGTTTCTCTAGAAACCATCTTCACAGAGAGATGTATACATACAAAACAAGTAATTGGAGATTCAGTTCGGATTTAGGAAAAAAATTAACTTTTTTAATTCGGAAAAAAAAAAAAAACATTTTAAAACTTCCCCACCCCCTAAGTTTAAAGATTTTTTTTTTTTTTTTATTATTTTAGAATTTAATTCGGTAACATCAGAGTATTTTAGAATTAGAACCCCCCAGAACAATTTAAAGTAATAAAAACATGTAAGGAAAATTAGAACATTTTAGAACAATTAGAACTTTACACAGAACAAACCAAAAGATAGTTTTTGGTTAGAACTCTACATAGTTAAAAAGGTATTGATGCATTTACCTTCGGTGCATTCGCAGTGTGAATCGAGGTAGGTGAGAACCGGGCCGGAAGCGACGGTGGCCCCGAGGAGTCGAGCCCGGATGAGACCCTCTCGCTTCTGGGCTCGCACCAGTTGCACCTTCGGCAGCATGGTCAAGTAGTTCTCCAGCCTCTTCTGCAGGTGAGCTAAAATTGAGCAAATAAACAATGCAATCGATACTTTAATTAAAAAAAAACGATAAAAATCGATATAACGCTAATGTTATAAAAAATGAATGTAAAATAATAACATTATTTATATTCTTTTTAAATATTTATTAAAAATAAAAATTAAATATCGTACTTTAAAGTACGGAAAACTACATAATCAGCTGCACATGAATGAAATAAAAAAATCAATTTGTATTTTATTTTTTATCGACGATGGTCGTTTGACTTTAATTATGAATATATACAATGACGAATAAATTTTTATACTTAAATTTAAGTTAAATTAAATCTCAAATGATATAATTTTCACATCTATAAAATATGCAAAATTTAAAATTTCTTTTTAATATGGTGGGAACAAATAAATTTCTAATAAATTCAAATTATATTTAATGTGTAAAATAAGATTAAATGGCTTGCAAGAGACAAAAATTAATATTTTATTTTTCACGAATGCAATAGTAGTAATTGCGTGTGCACACATTTAATTAAATGTGTATATAATAGCTAAAAATTAAAATGCTTACAGGAAAGGATGCAGCAGGGCTTTCATTAAATATATTTTTAATATACTAATATAAGATTTAACATCAATGTATTAAAATTTCCATATCAAGCAGAACTAAATAATTGTAGGCAAGAAAAAGATTTTATATGCGTTTTTAAATGTCAAATTTAAAAAATATGTAAGTAATTTAAAATATTTACACAAGATTAGTTTAGAAATATAAATTTCTTTAAAAATCAGAGTTTAAGAAAACAGAATTAGTTGGCAAAATAATAAACACGTGTTTAATTATATTAGTTTGGGGAAAAAGTTATCCATTATTTTTTCGGTAGACGTCTGTAGTGATCGCTATCTCGTGAGGTATCTATCAAACAATTTCAAATTTATGCTCATTGGAATTTGACACTAAAATATACTCTTGCGGTTTTTTGTTTCATTAATTCAGTTACGAGTACAAGGTTTTAAAAATAGAAGGCAACAAACAGAAAATTCGATACATTTTCGTTTTTCTCTTGTAACGGCGAAAAAGATAGCCGAGTGGCTAAAATTGTGAAAGGTGTTTATCGTCCTATATAAGACTGTAGCAACCAGTTACGTACAATTTTTGTTTCGTCGATTTCGTTTGGGTATTTGGATGCTAAAGATGCACCTCGCATGGATACAACATCGTCGAGAATGTCTATAAATATCAAAAATTATCAAACTTGACAGCATGTCAGCAGTCGTAGCTTCGCACAAGACCTAAAAATCTACATGAAAACTGTTTTAAAACTTTTTACAAAGAGAATCTGAAAGAAGTTACAAAAAGTTCACGCAAAAATAATGGATTTCTTTTTCCCAACCTAATATATTTATAAGAAATTATTTTTTCTTTATATTTTTCTCTAATATTTTATTCTTCGTAAATATTTTTCTATCAATATTTTATAAACAATTGACCTTCAAAAATTTTTTAAATGAAACTTTAATATTTTTCAAGAAAAGCAATAAATTTGTCTTTTTCTGGTAAAAACTGTAATTTCATCATTATATATATATATATATATATATATATATATATATATATATATATATACATTTTTTATTCCACGCTATTTTAACATAAAATTTTACTTACGGGTACCCCTTGATTTTTTGCCGATTTTTTTTTTTTATCCCAAAATAGGCGTCAAAATGTGAATAACAAAATGGCAATCCTAAAACTTTGTCATTTAAATTGCTAAAATTACCAGGGTTACCAGAAATTAAATTTTATCACCAATTTTTTGCGTATAATATCGCTCTCCCCCCCCCCACGTGTTTTTACCCATCAAATTTTCATAAGATATCAGCCGAGAGTCATTGATACCTTAACAGAGTGTTCTCAACATGACAGTTTTTGGTAGAGCCAGGCACCCTTTCCGCTATTTTCAGAACACGAGAATGAAAATTTTCCCCCATTAGAGTATATTAAATAATATTTCTATATAACGTCATACCTTATCTTTTTCATTGTACCCAGCCTGCCCTTTGAGCAAAAGAAAGTTGCTTTTTACTGAAGAATATAAGAATCTTCGGTTAGACTATACTTCAGGGTGCTCATTTGATTCTCGCCAAGTTGTGATCGCCGAACTTGAACTTGGCAAAACCGAATCGTGTTCTGATTGGTTTAAATCCATTTGAGGCTCTGATTGGTTTATCTGTTTCAGATAAACCAATGCGAGTGGTTACCTGTTTGCTCTGTAATCGGCGCGAACAGGAATGGCACCACAGAAATCACTAAGTTCGCCATAATATTTTCTCTACATAGAACTATTCAATTTAGTAGAATCTTCTTTTAGCACTGCATTGACCCTACTTTTCAAACACAATAAAGCGCTTTTCCCGACAGGATGCATCAAAATAATAAGTTTAATGAATCTCTTAGTGTAAAAAAAAAAAAAAAAAAAAAAAAAAAAAAAAAAAAAAACGCCAAGATATATATTTATTAACAATATTATTAGTATGTAAGATTATTCAATAAAAAAAATGACTAAAATTTATTTTCATGTTGAATTAATTTTATATCCAGCGTATTTTAAAAAATCTTTCAAGCCTTATTTAAAATATCGTACCTCAATAGAATTAGTAATTTGTTATCTCCGGACAATTAACAACTCATTTCCTCCTCCACTTTGCAGTTCATTTGGAAACGAGACACGCTAGACTCAAGTAGTGAACTAGTCACGTGACAAGTGCAGAATTGTGAGTGCCTACAACCTACTTCTGAATGAAACGTGCTTGACTGGCAGCGAAACATTTTCTTTCCTCCTTCCTAACTGAACTGAAGGAACTTTCTTTCGAAAACAGATAAGGAAAAAAAATAAGATTGCGGTTCTGACATAAAAGCGTCCCGCAAAATTGCACAAATTTTTTACTTTTCAAATAAAGGAAATGAGTCATAGTTTGAAAACAGCAGAAAATTGACTCGACTCCAGCCTCCTACTTGACCTTGACACTAATCCATCTTTATCGATGGCTGAAAGGACACAAATCTGTTTTTTAAAACTGAAAACAAAACGATGCCATATTTCACAAAGCAAACAAATTTACTTGGAGAATTCAATTTTGATTTATAATTTTATAGCATAAATTTTTACATGTTGTTGGCAACGAGAAAAGCACATAAAATAATATCAAAATGAATTATGAGAGTTTGGTTTGCTTGTCCACGGTAATCTTTCGCAAATAAAGTTAATTAAACCAGGACCTACAGCTTAAAGTGTAATCCGAACCACTACAAACATCCATGACGGAAATAGCGATCGTTGAATTCCAGGGTCCTTCACATTTTATTGTTTCTATATATTGAGCATGAGCAATAAAAAGAGTTCGTTATTACACAAGCATCTTGTATAGGCAGGCTGTTTTTCGTTCAATTTTTCTCAGTGAAATCAAGCCATGCACAAACATATGCATAAAATCAAAACGATTTACAAATAGGTTCATAGAATATTGTAACGAAAAATGTAAATATTTGTGTAAATGTTGTTCTGTTTAATTAATTTGTATTATCATATAGACAATATAATTATTCTCTGAATAGCGTTTATTCTGTGAATGAGTTGTCAGGGCTGACAAATTTGTAAAATCCAACAGCTTGGCGACATTTGGCCTCAAAACACAAATCAACATTCTTGAAGTTTCGAATCGATAGAAGCAATAGGAATCGAAACATTGACTTACTGTAGGAATGTTCCGAGAACTTCCAGAAGAATATATATCAGCCTCAGCCAAGATTCAGTTGAACGTGAAGCGCGGAATCTATACATCTGAGTTATCAGCACTGAAAACGGATGTTGTTGTTACTAATCTTTCAATATCACTAGTAAATCTGAACTACAACTAGATCTGATCCAGGATTCCGTGTATTCTAGCAGTCAATCACTAAAAGTGTGGAGATATTAGATCCTCTAAACTTATACCCAGGCAGTCTAGGACATGCACCGGAGAGGTTGGTTTTAGATGACACTTGTTGCAGATTGGAAAAAATTTGCAGGCGGAGATAAAAGTAAAGATGGCCACTGTTTAGGCTTGAGATTGCTATGATATCTGGTCGACACCACTCGAGCCCAAGAATGACCTTGGGCACTTTCTATAATACCAGAAGCGAGCAGGAGGAGAAAGTTATTTTTGTCTTTCCATACAGAAGAAATTCCATGGAAAGTGAATGAATAGGAAGCAGTCAAAGTTTCAAGCTAAATTAATAGCAGTCATCATGACTGAAGTATTTATTGAAGAAGAATTTATTTCTGGACTTGTCGTGTTCACTAAAAGTGGTTGGACTACGTTCAATAATTCGGGTTGCAATGTCCTTCAAGTGAAATGATACCTCTTAGAGCGGAAAGTCAAATATAAAGGTCTTCTGCATGGTCCCTGCTTCTAAACTACGAAGACTCTCACCAGGTTGCTTCCCTCAAACAAGTAGAGCCCAACACAGGGCTAGCATATTGGTGCAACAACAACAGCAGCTCTAGTTTTATGTGAATTCTAATGTGATTGTTATGTTCTAGACCATGATATGATTGATTGATTGACTACTACTACAGTCTAGGCCAATGATGGCCAACTATTGGTTCCTATGACATTTATTGTAATCTGACAAAAAAAGAAAAAAATAGCAGCCAATTTCTTGGTTAGTTTTCTTACAATTTCTTTTTGCACATAAGAGCTACTTCGAACAATACTTTTAAGTCAATTACGAACCAATGAATACCTACATGTCCAACAGGCCCAAAGCGAGTATTGAATCTACAACTTGTTGATCCACAGACCAGAACGTTAAACATTTAGCTCTGCTAACTCGACAACAACTCAAATAAAAAGCAAATACCTTTTACCTCTAATTGATTTCCCTGGAATAACTAAACGTTTAATATTAATTACAGCTGAAGGATAAAAAGAAGAAAAGTACTTACGCTGATCTGAGAAATCGTCGACCAGGATGATTTCTTTGAGCAGGTGTTCGGGCGACCTCTCCAGCACACTGTGGACGGTCCTGAGGAGGACGCTCCACGCCTCGTTGTGGAAGCAGATGATGACGCTCGTCTGAGGCAGATCCGACTGATACTTGATGTCCCTGCACCTGCAACGACACCACAAAGTCAGTCCAGAAAACGACCGAAGCAAGTCATCTGCTTACTGGAAAACATTCAACTCGTCAACAGGTGTGGAAAAAATAATTCTCGCATGGGACCATGGACTTTCAATCCGATGTAATCACGGGCTACACTATTTATTATGAGCGTCAAGTTTCCCAACAATTTATAAATGAATTTATACTAATGTATAATTAAAAAATATCAACCATAATTAATTTTATTAACTAGAAACAAGTTATCAGAATAAGTTACGAGTGAATTAAACATGTCACACATTACTCTCATAACTACTTTCTACAGAAAGTAACGCTGGACTCAGTTTGGTTTTGTTTTTCGCTTAACAGTCGTTTTTTCACACTAGGGACCTACTGTTAAAAGTGTACCAAAAGCTAATACAAAGATACACGTCCAAGATGAGATTCAAGAGTATGAGTGTTAACTGCATCATACCTATATGAGTGTGATGCTCTTGCCCTTACAAGATTCACTACTCTAGGTAACCCATATCCTGAAGAGTTACACCTAAACTCCATTGAGGGCCTATCAGACTTTATAAACAAAGTAGGTGACCCAAGACAATGGAACTAGGAAAAAATTGGGCTAGGAGCATGGTACAAAATGCAACAATGCAGAGGTGCCACATATCTGACAAGCTCAAGAAGAAGAACTGCATCATAAAAAACATATCTTTTCACTTTAAAAATATGACTAATAAATTGCATGCTTTTTATTTGAAAGTGAACATTATTTCAAATCGAAAAGTTACAAGCCAGCAATAATTTTTTTTAAAATTTAATTCCTACTTAATTCAACAAAAAATAATTTTATTGTAGCATATTAAATTTCAAATTGTTCGTTCTGAAGCAATATTGTTATTTCTGTTTATTTTTATTTTATTTTATTTATTTATTTTTTTTTTAGTTCACTGCTTTTAGATCGACGAGATTCGATCCAATAACATGAAGAATCTACGCCAACACTTAAAAAATTTATCTTACAATGGCAAAATTAGTCATTTCTTTATATTGAAAAAAGCATTTAATGAATAAATTTCATTCTTTTTTAAAACTAGAAAAAAATCTCTTTTACACACATTTTGCATCTTTCTCTCTCTAATTTATTTCAAAACCCCAAAGTTGAATTTTCAAAGGAAGAAATAAATTCATTTACAAGCTATTACAAATTAATAAAAGTAAATAAATTTAAGAATGTAAGAAATGTATAAATGAAGATAGTAACTGTTGAAGCCAATAGATGGCACCACTACAAAACAGTGTATTTTTATCCAATATAAAGCTAAAATTAATTAATTTAATTAATATAATATTTGAAAAATTCGTATTAACATCAACTGTTATCCACTACAAGTTTAAAAAAAACTTATTATTCATCCATTCAGTTTCAATTAAGTATTTTATATCTTGTTCAAATTTTCAATTAGGTTGTGTGAACTAACAGCAGGAATTTAATAATAAATAAAAGAAAACGTTTATTCAGTAGTTTCCTGATCAAGAATCACAGAGCTATTTTTTTCCCTGTTGAAATGCTTTCCAAACTATAACTTTCACAGATCATCCCATTATGTGAGCAGTATAATTAATTCATTTAATTTTGATTATATATGCATTGAATAACATTGTATAAACATAGCATATCAAAACACAACACACACTGTTCTTTCTGCAAGGAAAACTTTAGCTTAAAAATATGTCAAATAACATGGAGAAGGATTTAAGGCAAAGATATAAAAGGGTCACATGAATATGGATGACTTTTTTTCCTTCCGGGTGTTTTTTACGGGGATTTAAAAGCTAAATAAACTTAATCAATCAATCAAAGAAAATTACATAATATTGTAGTAACATCCGAAACAACTACTGGTTATAGAATATCAGAACATTAACCGGATTGATGAATTTAAAATTTTTTAGAACGGTTTGGTTTGTTTATCATTTTATGGTTATATTTGGGATCAAACCAATTCAACCAGGATCGACAGTTTAAATTGAATTTCGAATCTTTACGAATATCCAGGTTCGAGGTGAGAATCACACCCGTGAAACGTTGAACTAAAAGCCATAACAGTTTAGTTATAAGACTTCTTTTCTAGAAGGAAAATATATAAGAAAGCTAGAATCCATGGTATAATATGGATTGAAGTAATTGAATATTATAATACTACGTGTACTATTTTGTCAACTTTAAATTAAACCTAATGAAAGCAAAGATAAACTGATTAGATAGTTTGATAATTCAAGGACTCATGAAAGAAGGGGGAATTTTTACAGCTTTTTTGGTCTAAAAGGCCTGGAGCACCCGAGGAAGAAGTCTGATTTATCTCCTTGGTTTCGCCTGCTGGCAAATTGGAATGGCCTTCACGCCTAGGGTGACCCTACCAGGAGCTAGGCTCTCGACGTACTTCACCCATTCCGCCCAGGTGTCACCCCCTCGCCACGTTGAGGCGGATAGCAGGACTAGAGGGGTCCTAGTCCTTTCTCTCAGGCAGCTTCTCATAACACTACTGGCCTTCTGCCTTCTAGCCAGATTGAATATCATTCTCTGCGTTCATGCTTTGGTCCTGTTTACATTTTTAATGGAGTTTACTTCCATCCTGAGCTAATTCCCACAAATCAAAACAATTCTGATAACCCTGAATTTCTGAAGCAGGTAGCCCTTGAAATTATAAGAGATATTCCACCTGATTCTCTAAAAATGTACACAGATGAATGAACGGCGCATCTCTGGCAGTGGGGTCTTCATTAGAACTCCTTCCTCTGCTTTCGAGTTCAAATATCGAAACGCAAACTCCTGTTCTGTGTTCAGGTCGGAGCTTATTGCAATTGAGAGAGGACTCATTTTTGTTGAAAGCATAGCAGTGCCTGATTTTTCAAGCATCTGGATACTTAAGGACTGCAGATCTTCATTACAGCATCTTAGTAATTGGAGGGAAGTTAAAATAGAGATACCCGCTCTATCGCCATCTTTAATTAACAAACTTTCGCAATGTTTCGAGGTGCATTTCCAATGGATCCCATCCCATGTTGGGGTTTCTGGTAATGAGATGGCCGATAAACTGGCAAAGGCTGCGACTCTGGATTCTCTCCAACCAGATTTGAGTTACACCTTCAGTGAAATATTTTCGGAGACAAGGAAAGCGATTAATCAACAATGGAGGCTTCCCCTGGGTCATGATTGGTATACACGTAAGAGCCCTGGGGCAGTTATTTCCTTCAGAGGTAGCAGACGCCAACAGACTTGTATTTCACGTTTTGCTAGTGGACATTTGAACTATGACTTATGAACAGGGTCAGAAACTTTTTAAGACATGCACACAGCGTAGATTTGCCCAGGCTTCTCCTGAGCATATTCTGATCTGCTTGGATTTTAAATTGGACGAGGCGTTTTCTAAAACTCATGATTTTTTGGATTTTCTAGGGGGTTTTGGACTTGTGGAGCTGGTCTGATTTTTGTCTTGCCAGCTAGCGATCAGAAACAACAACAACATAATTCAAAGAAGATTTTTAATGTGTAACTGTTTAAGACATTTAAACTGGTCACATAAACAGCCATCAAGAGATATAAAAAATCCAAAATCATATACAACTTCATACAAGAATTCATTATGAAGTACAAAAATATTGCAAAATATAAATAGTTTAAAATGTTAAACAAATGAACAAATACCAAAAAATGGAAAAAAATAATAATAAAATTTTTAGGTTTAATGTTGTGAAGTATATAATATATTATACTTATTACTTAAATAATAACGTTATCTAATTTAATCCAGATATCAAAGAAATATGGGAAAAATAGGTACAACTGCCTTATAATCCATCAAGCCAATTTCTGAATTTTTTTAGCGACAAAGAAATGTTGCCAAGATAACATAATTGTGACGTAATAAACTCCAAAAAACATTTGTGCATCTAAATAATAAATTTAAATCCGATAAAATAAAAAGCGTAAATATATATTTTTGAAATATTAAGATTTTATAAAATTTTAATATTTCAAACGTGTTCAAAATGTTCTAAATTTCTTCGGGATGACGTAAATACCAAGGTCGCCAAAGCAGAAATTTTAAACTTAATTCTTATTATAAACCATCTCTATGACGCAATAAGAAACAAGTTATCAGGTCGCAACTTTCCTTATGTCACTTTTGTTGATGGCTTAGGAATTTGGTTTAAACTTAAAAACTAACTTACAGTATCTAAACATGTATACATTAAATTAGCATGTATGTTTGCGCAAGTATGTGTAAAATTAACCCACTTCGTCGATGGAAACTATGATAAAATCATCAAAATATTATCGACGACTTCAACGGCAACTTTTAAACTATCAGGTTTACACAAAAGTGTTCATCCTTTCAAAAATACTTATCAATACGTTCAATTTTTTTTTTAATATTCAATATTTATGCATTTAAAATTCGCTACAAATAATCATTATTAGCTTATTTTTAACTATACTTCAAGAATGCCAGTTCGCCGAGATGTGCACCGACGAAATGTAGAAAATTTTTTTTTAAAAAAACATAAAATAAAATTCAAATTTATAAAAGATATTTAAGCTTTATTTACCATGCACACTAATAAGACATTATAAACAATCAATCAATTAAGAATATAGTTTCAAACTCATCGCTAGAGGGAGCTATTACCGAATTTAAGAACCTTCTAAATTAATTATAAATTTTGGTAATGGCTAAAGAGTAATCAGAGCAAATATTAAAATTTGAAAAAAACCTGAATGAAAGCTAAATGTATATTAAAGTAGATTTGGAAGCAAGCACTTACTCCTTGTCCCGCGGATCCGGCAAAGTCCGGTGAATGGATATCATGTCACTCACATACTGATTGAAGGCATTGTTCTTCCACCCCAACTTCACCAGCTTCTCTTGCTCCTCGGTGAGATTGGACAGCTTGACGGGCTTGCCCATCTCTCCCGGACCGTCCAGCTCACGGGGAGGCAGCAGGACACCCCTGTTGTCCTGCTCGCCAGCGTGGTACTCGGACTCCTTCTTGTCGAAGTGTTCCACCAGGCCGTTCCCGTGGGCAGGCTGCTCCTGCAGGGACCTCTCCGCCTTGTGCTTCTGGTCAGCGGACTTGTCCTGCAAGTCCGAGCTGCTGGAGCTGATGGTCAAGATGTAGGTGATGGCGATCCACGTGGCAGAGAGGATGATGAGGCCTTTTATGACTTGGTTGCGCCGTCTCGATATCATGCTGAAGGTAATAATACTGAATGGAGGAAAGTCTGAAGGAACTTTTGGTCAATGTGCACAGTTTAAGTACAAAAATAGGGTAACTTCTAAAAAGGAATGGCGAAGCTAATAGGGTCTTTATCACGTCATATTAGATACTGAGCAGTAAGACTGCTGTTACTGGTTCATTGCTTTACTTTATAAATCATTCGATGTCTTAAATTTCAAGAAGCCATAGTTGGTACCAATTTTTTTGTATGATATGTTGATTGAGATTTTATGCAAGGAAGACACTACCACGCAGTTCCTGAAAAAAAAAGTATTTTTAGAATGCCACGTGATGAAAGCACGTGAAAAAGTACAAATACATAAATAAAATCAATCAAAATAATAAAGAATTTATGAAGAGTTTTCTTTAAGTGTATAACATACATATAATTGTATGAATGTTTAATCAGTAAAATTATGTTGTTTTGGTAAACTATGTCACTCCAGTTACTTTTTCCTCATGACAGCTAATTTAACACCTACCAACAAGGTTAGGTTATGGCGCCTATTTTGGAGCTCTGTAATAATAACGCGTAAATATTATTATAACTCACATTAAAGAGAGGAAATAAACTTAGTTTATATAAAAATGATGGATTGACCCTTGCAATGGATTGTTCGTGTTTTGACCGAGACAAAGGCGGACCAACTACTATAAACTAAAATATTTGGACGTGAAAATATCTACTTTATCATAAAAAAGGGTTTAAATAAGAATTATCAAATTAAAAAAAGTGTCTTTAAGTGAATAATTATATTTAGTCTTTTTAAGTTTTATAAGACTAATCTGATCTACATACTGTACATCTACATATTGATTATTAAATTTTTTTCGAGTAAAATATATTTATCATTAAAATAAAAAAACGATATTATATAGATATACAGAGTAACTCAAAGAAAAATTGAATAGCCATTATTTATCAATATCTATTATATATATAGTTGATACTATCAATAAAATTTTTTAGCCATCAATCAATCAATCCATAGATCAATGTGATCATTGATTTGAAATTACTTTTTAATCTTATATTCAAATACATCAAACTTACCGAAATACCAACTAAAAATAACCCTTGAAATAAAATTTTAAAAAAATTTGAAATTTTGAAAAGAGGAAAGTCTACTTGCAGTGCTTTAGAAATTCAAAACGCAGTCATAAATTCGAACGATTTTATCACAATGACATTATGAGTAAAATCTCACACATTTACCGCATTTCAAAATAAGCGTAAGGCATTATCTCTCTCTGTTGCATGCAATAAATTCAAAGATCCACGCAATGTTTCAGTTTACGTGGCTCGGCGAAGATCGAGAAGGCGTCCAATTGATCGCGAGTGTTATCAGCGACCTTATTTATCGCCGCTCACCTGGGACCGATTTTTGTGTTAAATACCTGGGAAAAATGATCAGCCGCAACACATGGCCGCCATCTTTTATCATTAGGGAGGAACAAAGGAGCGCGCATTGTTTCGTGCAGAACTCCCTCCAACAATCGCTCCCGGGAATTCCTCGAGCAGGTGTCTGGGACGGGAACACTAACTCAGAATATCGAATTAGAAAAATTATTCAACACAAGTTAGTTGGATCGTCTTCAGAACAAGCGATGCACGATTTTTAAAGCTCTTGTATATTTATGAAACACGAACTTTACAATGAGTTATTGGCGATGGTACCGTACCTCTTATGAAGCACATGGGAAATTTATTTTTACGGTGTTTTTTAAACTATGAAAATATACTTATAGTAAAACTGAGTTTGTGCAAATTATTCATTAGTTTACAAAGCTTATTTGTGTGATATACTTTAGTAAATGATCAAAAACCTGAGAGCTGTTAAAAGAGCCACTACGTATTAATCTTTCGGGGAGAATGTTGACAATGGGTTCCAATCGTATTTAGCAAGGAAGAAATCCGGAAAATATTTATATAAACATTACGACATATCAACAAAATAGAACGAACATTTCCTATAGTTTAATAGTAGCGATATGGGAAATTCCTTTCTCTACAATAAATTTTTGCAATCTAAAGCTAACTAGACCAGAATCTATTGCATAAAGTGGACTCCGAACCACAATGAACATCCAAGACCAAAATGGGAATCGGACTCACGAACAGTTGAGCTGGAAACCAGATTAGCTATTCGATGAGCAAGATCTAGCTCATTAGTATGATACGGTAACTCTTTATAATTGTTATTCAAATAAATGATCATGACGAGATTTTTTAAAATTCTAGATCAATGGTTCTAATTCGTGCTTGTTTGTAGCTCGTAGTTCACTTCTTGTTCACAAGGTCTATTTAAAGGAGGTTGATTGGAACCGAGAAACTCTTAATGGCCCATGCACTGATCATTCAGCTACCAGCTCAGCCTCATGGAATGGAATCGAATTCTAAAACTAAAACAGCCCCAACTATTCAGCAAATAGCAACAATTTATCGTCAAAATGTGACCGGTCCTGTCGTCTCTAGGATACTTGAATAAGACAATACACGTTCCTTTTAGACGATACATTTATTGCATATTAACACACAAACATTAATTTAGATATTTTTCCACGTTTTTAAAAGAGATATATTTTGCATAGACCGGACTCAGACGTCTGACTCCTTCCTTCACTTTCAACTCATTGCTTGGTAGAGACAGATATATATTCCTTTTTGGTATAGGCCCTAAAAGTTTCTAGGACATTCCTATAGCTGTCCTATGGCATCACGACACCTATCAATCCTACCGACTCGAAACTTCCAAGAATATTGACTTACGTTTTATTGCCAAGCCGTCGCCAAAAACATCGCTAAATAGTCTTAGATTTCTCAACTTTATTTCTCGGCTGTGAAAACTGCTATTTTCACAAAAAAAAAAGCGTTGTGTTAAGAACCATTTCACAACCTAAACGATAATGACACAGTAAAATGCGTAATTAAATAGAAATATAGACTAAATTTCATCGTAACAATATTTGCTCACAAAATCATAGTAGCTGACAATTTGTAACAGTGAAAATTCATATAGCTCTAAAAACGATTGATTGTAACACGTTGTTTTTGCTGCTATGTGAACCATTTACTTACACAAACAGATGTTTTACATGAGAAATAATAAATTTTAAACACATGCTCAATTTTACATTGCTTTATTCCAATTCGTATCTCAATGAATCTACACTTCTTTTTTTAACGATGTAAATTCATAATAAATTTATAAGATATGGGAAAATTAATTTGAGTCTTTATGTTTGTATCAAAGTACATAAACATTTGTTATTAGTAAAATATTTCTATTAACAAATATTCTAGATGATAAACTGTTTATTATTTAAACTCTGTCATTGGGTCAAACAAATATAATTACTAAAATACAAAAGTAATTAATTGAAAGGTGAAAATTTTTTCGTTCAATCTTTCACACATC
The DNA here is from genome assembly GCA_026290005.1 of Latrodectus geometricus. Taxonomy (NCBI): domain Eukaryota; kingdom Metazoa; phylum Arthropoda; class Arachnida; order Araneae; family Theridiidae; genus Latrodectus; species Latrodectus geometricus. Next base: position 53,441 of record JAPDSC010098854.1, on the reverse strand, counting down.
AAAAATTTATTTCATCAAATTTTCCAGGAGAAAAATATTTTTTCTTAAATGAGACATTTAAGTCACGTGTTCAAAATATGCTTTATGACTAAAATAAACAGATGCATTCAAACAATTGTAAAAGTAAATTCACGACTATTTTGAGAAATCGTACTGTACAAATTCATTGGAAACTAATACGAAATGACATATTATTTAGAATGTCCGAAAACCATATTTATTGTTTTGTAAAGGAACATACATAAATAACAGCTTCACCAAAAAAGCATTATCGATAAATGAAAATGCCATTAAATGAAATTACAGCTTTAAACGCATAATATTGATAACAGTATACAGCAAATAAGAAAACTCATTTTTAGATAATTTGGTTAAATACTTTTCGAAAACTTAATGAAAGATTCAATAAATGAAATTCTTATTTCTAATTCTACTAG
>JAPDSC010098854.1:0-44710 GCA_026290005.1 Latrodectus geometricus | reverse complement strand
TAATTGAAGCATAAAATTAGACCTTTTATTCGTACAATTTTTTGATTTAATTTATAAATTGTAAGTGTAATCATTTTTTCCACCTTTATGTTAAATTTATGGTAACAATAAAACTGTTCATTTGTAAAATATGAAACGAGTAATTTCACGAAAATGTAGTGTGGTGGCATTGAAAAACATACTGTTGGTGAAACTTTTAGCATTAGATACCACGTAGTGGAGAGCCTACAGTTTTTTTAAGCAATTTTATTGCCCACAGCATGAATTGCTTTGTGAAAGGATAGTGGATCATATTTACATGTAGCAAGGGAGGAAACCCGGAAAACTCCCAAGCACCTATTCCGACAGTAGTGCAAGCAGAAAAGAAACGCAACGCCTAATTACCGTTGTTCAAAACTCTTCGTAAATTCAACTGGCATAATTGACTTGAATACATTTACTGCACAAGTGGATTCACATTACTTCAATTTCATCATCATCATAAACAAGGCCGAAATGGAGTCTTCTGGGTTCGATTCCAGCTGCTGATGAACAGTAGGTTGTGGATGTTGCATATATGTCTTCTAAAAGCTAATCTTTTCTGATAACTGCTTGTAAGTTTTTTTCCCCTAGTGGCACGTGAATGTAACTTTCTACCAATGAAAAGTTCCAAAATACCATGGAGATGCCAATATTGCAACGGTTTTTAGTTATACGTCATACACTGTTTATACTTTTAATCATTATAAAAACTTTAAGATTGATTCAAATATTAATTCCTTATCCCTGTAATTTCGATTCAAGAATATGATTATAAAACTATATAAGAACGATATTAGTTTTAAGTCACAGAAATTTTATACTCTGCTGTATCACAAGAAAGGTGAGCAAAAAATTTATTAACACGTATTTACTATGTTATACATATACAGCAATTGATTGATATAATTATAAATTTTATTGAGTAAGTTTATTTCCTTTCACATGAAAGCAAAATTAAGCTGGCATTAAATGCCCTGGCAATCGGCCCATTTTACCTCTCCCACATTTCCCATTCTTGATGTACAATATTTGATTCACAAATTCCTTCACATATTTACAATAACTGCATATTATTCATAAACGTCCTTGCTCTGTCAATTCCTCTTCAAGTAGAGAGATTTGCATAGTCAAAACAGGAATAAATAAATATTTCAATTCAATAAATTTACATTTTTAACTTAAACCACAAAAAACATTTTTCACAAGGCTTATCAAGGCTTTTACACGAGGCTTAAAATTATCAATAAAATTAGAAATTTGTGTTAAATATTTAATTTATTGAATCATGTATAAAGTACATTTATAAGATTCAACAAAATATTTATAAATAAATTTTCTAACCCGATAACTCTGCTAATTTTATATCACGAATATCCAGAATTGTGCAATACAAAGAATTTTCTAACGAATACGTAGATGTATTGTGTACAGTAAGTGACTGCATTCCAAATTAATACAATGTACATAACTAGAATTAATTTTTTCACTGATAGAAATCGTACTCATTAATTGCGGAATTTTACAAATAAAAGAAAACGATATTTGTATATAATTTTTATTTTTAATATAATATTTGTATTTGAATTTTTAGAATTAAAAAACGTAATTGATTTAAAATCAAAATTCAGAGCAAAAAAATAATATCTCCTGGAGAATTTGGAACATTTTCTTTTCCTCATCGATAGGGGTCATACACATTGATTTTCACAGAGGAATTTCACAAATAAAAATAATAATAAATAAAGAAAGCGATATTTTAAGACCATTTATGAAAATTTGAATTTTAGAATTAAAACAGAAATCAGTACTGTTAATTCTAAATTAAAATTGAGCGCAAAAATATTTATATCATAAGATGTATGAATTAAGCACTTTTTTCCCTATCGATAGAGGTCGCGCACTGATTTTCATCATTGAAATAAGAGCAAGTAAAACAAAACGATATTTCTGGCGGATTTAAGAAAATTCGAATTTTTTTTTTTTCAAGAATTAAAATAATTCATAATTGAAGTTTAATTTTAAAGTTCATGTTTTCTAGAGGACAAATAAAAAAGATTACTTTTTTTTAAAAAAATCTGTAAAAGTCCCCCCCCCCCTCACAAGTATGCAAACGTCCTTGATAAAAGACTTATCCATCAGAGCGGCGGAGACGAGTAAATCCTCCCCGCTCCCCGGCAGACAAAAATTGCACCCACGAAAATTGGCAACACGCTGTCAGCCATGCCTGAACCGTGACGCCTTGTCTCGCGAGGTGAAATAATTCATTGTTCCGAGGCGGTTGCCGAACATACGACGAGAAATGATGTCTGTGTTCCTATTTAGCAGGCTGATTATACAAATGGTTGTTCAGAAGAAAATTTGTGAACAAAAGCGAGTCAGAATTTCTTTTCTTGAAGGTTCTCTTCAATGACCTCCAGATTTTTTGAACAGATACAGTCAGACATATTGAATATTTTACGATAATAATCTTTTATAATAATGGATGATATAAGGTAAGGTAATATATAAAAACTTTAAAGTATCATACAACACCATAACAATAAGGAGAAAGTAACATTTCCCGATCACGGTGGTCTATTTCTGTATACAACCTAAGATATGAAAGTAACTTTTATCGTCGGTTGACATCGACGAACATTTGCAAAATTAACAGGCAAATACCAACCACTCTGAGTCATCTTGTTTAGAGCTGGAATTATGAACTTAGGAGTGGGAATACCTAGATTCGATACTAGCTACTGGATAACAAAGTTATCCGAAAAGAACAAATACCAACTACTGCCAGATATTGTGTCCAAAATTGCAAAATTAGGGGTAACAGAAGTTCCTTAATCATAACCACTGAGAAGTTAATGCTGCTTGAACACACCTATTGAGATAGGTATTTTCCAAGTTTTCTCCCTTGTGACTCTTAATACAGTTTTATTATTTATGAAAAGTTCTTCTGGATGGCAAAATGCAACAAATGTATACGAAAATTGCAACGGCTTGTAGCAGTTAAGTTAAAAAAAGAACTTCCCTTGAAAAAAGAACTTCAAAAATAACGACATTTTTTAAAATTTTGTAATTCAAAAAAGTATTTTTAAATACCTAGAGGATTTGGGCTCTGTAAATCTAACCCAGTGATAAGAATATGCAAGGTAATATATTTTCGATGGAAAAGGTGCAATGACGAAGCATCTTCAAAAATAGACATCATTACTTAAGTTTACTGAGAAAGAATTCGTTTGAACTTTGGGTATACAAATTATAATTAGTTTGAAATTAGACAAATTATATTAAGTGATATATAATCTCCATCAGTAGTTTTATTTTTTACCGCTATATGGCGTAGTCCTAAGTTGAGTGACTTGATTGTTGCTGTTTTTGTATTCAATAACTGGAGCTACAGTTTAAAATTGATTCCGAACAATTACTGTCTTTCTACAGCAAGAATAGCTTTCGTTAATTTGTCTGTGTGTGTATGTTGCTATGGAAACAATGTTCAATATTTGACTAGAGCAGAAGAAAGACATCAAATTTGGCTTATTGAACGCGCCTAGAAGAATAACTCTGAATACTACCAATTCATAACACTCTTAGCTCTCATTTGAAATGGGCAGCTCTTGTTACTATAGTAACCTCCACTAACCAGACTTCTACGCAGGAGCTACTCTTGCAGACAGACAATATGAACCTACAGGATCAATTTGGGATTTGAGTTAATGAAAGGCTTAACTAAAAGCCAGAGCGCTAACTGCTCAGCAGCCAGTTCGGCAGTTTTTTGACGGGTGTTACAATAGTTTGGTGACAAGTGATAAATCGCATTGCATTACGTAAGTTATCAAATATTTATCTACGTTCTCTTTTTGCAAATAGGCACTGCCTTGACCGTGAAATACAGTTTAGAGAACCTAAGAACTACTACCATCCATTTCAAGGAAAGAATCGAACTCACAAACAGTTATTAAGTTGGCCAGAATGCTAACTACATTTGTGAATTCGGCTTACACTAAGTCTACTTTGACCGAAATCTATAGCTTAACGTGAATTCCTAGCCACAGCATAAAGCCACATCTAATATGGGAATTGAACTTACTGACTGTAGAATAGAAGACAGTTCAGCAGTCTGCTCAGTCAATGATCCACGACTATTAATCTATAAGTCTCAAATTAAACAAAGATATAAAATCGAAAACAATATTTTCCCTTTTGTTGTTCGATTAAAAATAAACAGATTTGATGAAAGTAGATTTTCCTTTCCCACAATGCATTGCAACACTTTTCCCGCTCTAATAATAACGCACGACAATCTCTATCAGAAGTCTCATCTTCAAACGTACGAGTATCGGCGTGAGAAAATAATCGTCTGTCAACGAAGATCAAACCCAGAAATGTCACACGGAAAGATCACCCGGAAGAAGACGACGCCATCCGTCGAAAGTGAAGTCGAACGGCCAACTTTTGAGAAAGCGACCTCATTTTCCAGAAGCCAAAATGAAAACGAAATCTGTTAAGAAATATGAATTCTTAAAGCGTAGAATTAAAAGTGATAAGATACAGGGGAAGAGGTCAGGGGAATAATTGATTCAGCCATAACCTTTGCCCTCTGACGTGTGTATGACCTATCGAATGTGCGCATCGGAAAATTAAGAATTAACCCATTCGATTTCGAAACACTGCCGGCAAAACAAGTTTGTTGTCGTTGACCTTTGCAGACGATTTTATAAATCATCGAATATAAATTTGATTATGAAAGTTTACCAAATGAATTCGGGATAACTTTTATTTGCACATAAGGGAAAAAATCTCAAGGTTATCTTAATTTTAATCGTTTTTATAGCATTTTTGTAAATGTATCATTTGCATTCTTTTTAATTAAAATTATAAAGCTGTATATGACGTTTGGTTCAATAGCAAAAAAGTCGTTTTATCGTTTTCACTAAGAAAAAAGTATTATATAAAGAGTCATTCATAATTATTCACTTTCTTCGGGGAATATCATATGTATCTGATATGAAATATTCGGTATCACCTGTTCATATATAATTTGGTATGAACAGATGATACCAAGAATGAAATTAACAGTTCATACAAAATTTAATACTTCTTTTTGGCACTGGATAGATAGACTGCCTAACCGTATAATTGCTTTTTGAGAGAACTTTTCATAAATAGTTGCCTTATTCTCAGGTGTTGCAAAGGAGAAAACCCGGAAAACACCTAAGTATCCGACAGACGTGCACACAGAAGACAGAGGCGCAATATTTGTCTCGCTTTATACAATAGTAGCCAGAATCGAACTCTGGACTTTTCGCTCTAAAAGGCAATATCCTACCACTAGGCCACAGTGTGCCACTAATATATTTTTTTTGTTGTTTTTTAATAATACTTAATATATAATCTTATTATAAGTACATATACTAATATATTTATTTATCATATACTATTATCCTGGTACTACAAGTATATTATTACTCAATAATATTGTTTTTTTCATATTATCTTAGTAAAAAGATAGTTCTTCTTTCAAACTAACTTATTATTTTATTAAGAGGTATGATAGGAAAATCTGCTTTTCGAGCTAACTCATGAAACATTTCAAACCATGAATCTTAGTTTGATAAATCATAATAAATAATAAAATGCTTATACCGTTTCTTCGAAAACCATAAATACAAACTCTCGCAGTAATTTAAGATTTTTTTTTTTTTTGGATATCTAAATAAAAATTAAAAGAAATGATAAAGATCAGAAAGGAAATTAATTCTGCTTCGCCCAGATACTAATGGGCCATTGTGAAAATGTACGTACAATCGAAATTTCGCTTGGAGTGTAATGATTACGAATTTTTCATGATACGGATTAATGAAGTTTGGATAATCGACATTCCGCAAAGTTGATTGTTAAGCAGACTTGGCTATTACTCTAACAATATGAATATTGATCTATTAAGAGTCTAGATCAGGGGTGGCCAAGACGTCGACCGCGAAGACATTTTAGGTAGTCCGCGCGACCATCCTAATAATGACCTCGGATATTAACAATTTAATTTATGACATAAAATCAATAAGATATTTAAAATAAAAATTTACTACAGAGTCTACGCTTTAAAACCCGAAATAAACTGTGCAAAGATTTACGATTTAAAACCTAAAACGAACATGTTGACTCGATTAAAACATTAAAAAAAAAAACTATAGAAAGGTATGCATCTCAATTAAGAAAACATGACTTGAGAAACTTCAAAAACATGGAAGAGTGCATCCATAATCCAAACCGAGACTTCGAAGCTATCCCTACTTACTTGTTTTGTTTGAAGAATTTGAAAGAAAATTCGCTGAGTAAATTAGTTTGAAAGAAATACTCAATTTTATGATATTTAAATTTAATGAAAATTTCAACATTATTTGAGTATCTGAAAAAATAGGACATTTAATAGATATAACATCAGTCACGGTCGAGGAAGAACTTATTAAATTAAGATGAGATATATTTCTTAAATCCAGAGCATATTTAGCGATACTGATTTTTGGAAATTAATTTCTGAGGAAACGTTTCCAAATATTTACAAATTGATTTGTATTTGAAATCATACTTTGGATTGAGGTATCTTTGCGAATCTGCTTTTTCAAACACGAACAAAAAACAAACATTGGTCGCATTTGACAGATGAACATTTAACTTCGTGTTTATGCATTGCAATAAGCTCGTGCCAGCTACAATATGATAAACTTGTCGCAGATATACAGTGCCCAATTTCAACTAAATGAAGTGAATTGGATGGTCAGTTTTTGATATATGAATAGTTTGATTATTTTCGTCAGTAAATTTTTATTTTGTAAATATTAAGTTTTTTTAGAAAAACTTCATAATTTACCATTTTTTCTTGTTATCGAAAATAAATATGTACATTAATTTAGCTCTGCCATTGGTAGACCGCCTTCGATTTTTTAAACGTGGAGTAGACCGCAGATCCCAAAAGTTTGGCCACCCCTGGTCTAGACCAATAAATTTCAAATTTTTTCTTGGTCACGGCACACTTATAACGAAGTCACAATTTGGTGGCACACAAAGAAAAAGATAAGTTTAGAAGTTGCTTATTTATCTACAACGTCCTTATGTGTAAAATCGCTTATGATAATAATTTTGAATGTAAAATATATATAATATTTGCTACAAAGCAACAGTAAGCTTATTAAGGGATTAATTACATAATAAAAAGGATACTTTTAATGAGAAATTTGAGCTTTTGATGTCTTTTGATAATTTCATTAATATTGAATCTAAAGATGATACTTTCATATCGTCTCTCTTCTACATTTAACATTCCCTATCTTTTTATTTTTATGTTGATTATTACTGAAAATCCGAATTCACACAAAGAAGATGCGGAAAATTTCATAATTGTAGATACTAGAAACACTTGAAATTTCTTCACGTTGGGCAAATATTTCACTTTATGAGAGATCACAGTTATCGAAGATAAAAATATTTTTTTTATCTCGAAAAAATATGGTACTTAACTGTAAAAACAAGTTTTCTTTTATATAATTTTCTTCGATTTAAACAAATTTTAGCAGTAATAAAAAATAATATTTATTTTTTATTATAAAATTATAATAAAAAATAAAAAATAATTAAAATTAATAAATTATTACTCCGTTATAAGTTTCTAAAATTTGGTGGCACTCAAAATTGCCTCGGTACAGTAGTCAAGAATCACTGGTCTAAACTCTCATAGGTCAATTATTAGTTTGGGGAAAAAGTAATCCATTATTTTTTCGGTAGACGTCTGTAGGGATCGATATCTCGTGAGGTATCTATTAAACAATTTCAGATTTATGCTCGTTGGAAAGGTGACATTTGACACTCAAATATCCTCTTGCGGTTTTTTGTTTGATTCATTCAGTTACGAGTACAAGGTTTTAAAAATGGAACACAACAAACAGAAAATTCGATACATTTTCGTTTTTCTCTTGTAACGGCGAAAAAGATAGCCGGGTGGCTAAAGTTGTGAAAGGTGTTTATCGTCCTTTATAAGATTGTAACAACCAGTTACGTACAATTTTTGTTTCGTCGATTCCGTTCGGGTATTTTTGATGTTAGAGATGCACCTCGCATGTGGATACAGCATCGTCGAAAACGTCTATAAAATATCAAAAATGATCGAAGTTAACCGCAAGTCAGCAGTCGTAACGCGCAAGACCTAAAAATTTACATGAAAGCTGTTTTAAACCATTTTACAAAGTGAATCCAAAAGAAGTTACATAAAGTTCACTTAAAAATAATGGATTTCTTTTTCCCCAAACTAATATAAGTCATTGAACAGGAAGATTTTGAACAGGTTTCTATCAATTTGTCTCTGTACAGCCACTTCTGCACATGAGAATTAAAGTAGGTTCGTTACCATTACAGACACTAACGCCCAGGGTGGAATTTGGTCTTCACAAAACGAACTTCATTAAAAACACAATATTTTACAATCAGATATCGAAATAAAAAAAGCATTTCTCGAAACAAGTTTTATTTATATTTTAGTACTAAAACTTTTTTTTGATGCTCACTTTGAGAAGTATTTATTCTTAACCATTAACTATGTGAAGAAGAAATAATAAAATTTCTTAACTTACTTGAATAATAAACAGAGCTTCTACAAGGGAAATTTTATTGTTGTGACAGAACAGAAATTGGTGCGTTTTACAAAATAGTCTGAAATGAGAGAAAAAAAAATCATAAGAAATTTCTAAACAGTAATCTAATGCAAAAAAATAAATATATTAAGTATAACGATAGATTAAAATCTAGTATTATATAACTATTTTGAATTTTTTCTTTTTTTTCTTCAATGAAATGGATTGGTTTAAGTACAGGCTGAATTCGCAAATTTTTTTTTACCCAATCTAAAAATTAAAAAAAAATTTCTTTAGAAATTGCCAAATTCACCAACATTCACACAATAAGTAGTTTTTAAGTAAAAATATAAGCATAAACAAAAAATATATATATAATCAATTATATTAAATTATTTTATAACAATCAACAACCATTAATTATTACAATACATTCTAGAAAAAATTTAAATTAAATTAATGTCCCTTGAAGAACATATTTATGATAATTATTTTTAAAAAATATCTTAATTATAAAATAATAAAATTCCAAAACAAATCTGCAAATTTCATTTATTTATGATTTATGTTTTAATTAATAAAATCATTAATACATTGTAGAAAGCAATTACCATTACCATATTTGAATGCTCTTTATTTCTACAATAATCGTTTTCACTTCTTCCAAGCATTGAAAAAAAAACAGATGATTAACTGAAAGGAAAAAGAAATGTTCTGTGCTTATTCCCTTGTCTCAATCTGAAAGGAAGTTCGATCTTTCTTAAAGTGAAAACGATTTTTATCTTTCCTTTTTTTTTTTTCTTTTTCGTATGAATTCAGTAATCTATGTCATTTATCATTTCGAGTAAGGCTGTGAAGTCTTTTTCTACAATAAACAAAAGCCTTCCTAATTTTGAAGAAACAAACTAACAAAACTAAAATATCGTTTGTAGGCTATCTTTTGTTCCAAACGATGACATGGGAAAAGAACTGAAGGCAAAAACATTTTTCTAAGGGAATTTAAGTCGGCGTGCATTCAATTTTCTTTTATCTACCATACGTTACTGACATCATCTCAATCGAGAAAATCTCAGACATCACGCCACATAAAAATATAATTAGGAGAATTGGTCAATTGATTAACATATGCTCTTAATTATTCATTGTTTTCAGCTTTCAATAACAAGTTATTCGAATTTATAAAAAAGAACATATTAATAACCAGTTCAATTTAATTAAGAATGAATTACTAAGCTTTCTCTCTTTAAATAAAAACTTTTTGTGATTATCATATGCACCTGATGAGCCATTATTTTTTTTTTATAATATATAATTTATCTAACGTTCATTATTTTACGGTATTTCAAAAGATCATTGAAAAAAGGGTGGGTACTTTTCTATTTCATGGATGGCAAATGTTGCCAAAGGGAAATTTTAAGCGACAGTACACAATAGATTAAAAAAAAAACTAATTGTAAGTTGAAACAAGTTCTATTTTAGAGTCTATATCTTGAGCATTTTGAAAGTTTTTATTGGATTAACAGTTAAAAAATTCTGATTTAAAAAGGTGCAATTACGGACAGTAATATCATTTGGCGACTTCTTTAATGAGCTATTGAAGTGGAATAGCGCCGAAAATACTCCTTTGTCTACAAAAGTAAATTTAACTAAAATGTATTTACTGTTATAACATTTGGGACATTATATTCGTACTTTGAAATAAATCCAATTTGATGTATTTAACAAAACTGCATCTGGTAACGAATCATGCGACATTCAAATTTAAAGAGGCAAATAATTTGGAATATTTCTCTAAAACGTATATGGCCATAGAAGTCGGTAAATTCTATTAATGCCTAAAGAGGAGAATTAGGCAAATTTATTTGATAAGTACCTAATATCCTAGTATTCAGCAGATTTTTTTAACATCTAAAAAATGAGGTCAATCAGTGAGATTGGAGTAAAATGATTGACATATTTCGTTTATCAACGTACCTTGAATCTGCAACAGCATTTTCCGTGGCTATTGCTGATTCTAGACATAAGTTACTAGTGTTAACAGTACGAAAACCAATAATTAATAAACAAGGTTAACTAAATCATGTTATTTAAAAAATGTTTAGTTAGAGGTTAAAATTGTAAACGAATTAGTTGAAATGAATACGAAACAAGTATACTGGATAACACTTGACCACGAAGTATTTTTTCACTTTAATCCTATACCATAGATTCCCTTATATATATATATATATATATATATATATATATATATATATATGTTAAAGGGGGATAAAAAAATTAAGAAAAACATGCTTGAACTTGCACTTTCCTCACTAAATTTCTCTTCACTTAATAACGTTACTTCATTATTTTTTCATTAAGAACAGCAATTTTCTTTTGAGAGTTTTAGAATGAAAATCTCAACTTAAAGAATGAAACATTTTAACTCGTTCCAAACAATCAAATTGATATCTCAAGAAAATAAGATTTTTAGAGATTTATAAAAATTAGTTTTTTAAAAAACTGCTAGCAAACAATAAACTACAAATTCTCACAGAAATAATCCAGAAGTGATGAAAAACTTAAAAGTTTATTTCTTGTAATGATATCAAATTATTTTATTTAAAGACTATTTTCATTATAGACTTCAAATATACGTATCTCAAAATTGAAATAAAAACATATATACCCCCAAAAGGACTAAAAATTTTAAAGTTTTTTGTTTTCGTATCACTAATTTCACGAGTATCTCACGAACATTAGAGATTCTCTTAATTAATGATATTTCTACTTTCTATTCAAGGCACCAAAATGCAAAAACTTACTTCGAAGTTGTCTAAAATTATTTTCGACAGGAATTAAAGACATTTAGAAGATTACATAGAAGCTAGCGACTCCATTTCATGAAAGTCCAAAGATATTTAAATTTCTTATTCTAGCCAAGCAAGCTTCTAACATAAATCTGCATTTCTGGCACACTATGCCATTAAAATGCAGGGGTACTTAACACCTAAGAACAACTCAAGCACAAATAAAAACACATATTCTTAAGACTTGCGTAACATAGGAATTGAAATTTATTGTTATAGAATGTAATTTGCCTGTGTCAAAACTTTTCGATTTCAGTGATTTCTAGATAAATTAGAAGAGACAATATGCAGGGTTGTTTAGGAACTCAAAAAATCAACAAAATTCCGCAATATGATTCAAAGGCGATGGATCAGATTTTTATTTGAGTGCTTTATGTACTACATCTTGCGCCAGAGCAAACTGCACTCAGATAAACTAGGAATTCGTCTCGGTTTTTGTCACGACAAACAAAAATTTATCCTTATCTATGATCCAGATTTCTGTGAATCACGATCTCACTGAAATGCTTTATTTAAAACCAGATTTGACATTTAACCAGACTCAGAAACATTCGACCATGGATTTTATTTTTGATACTGGACATTAAAATGACGACATTATCAGGATTATGTTATAATAAGAGTAAGGATCCATATGCTTTTTTCATTTCTATATATATCTTCAAATATTTTTTAAATTTTTTTCCATCGCATAAATTGTTTTTTACGAGAAATTTTCATAGAAAATGGCCGTATTCAGAAGAGAGAGGGGATCGGGACATTTCATAGCACCCCCATCGATAAAATACCTGCAGAAAACAGAAGCGCACCACGGACCTTCTGTTGTTCAACAACGATTTGGTTTGTTTGTCCCTCAACAATCATTTTATGCACAGGGAAAATAATTAAACCAAGATTGCAGTCTAAAATGGATTCCAAACAACAACAAACTCCCATTCCCTAAGTGGGATTCGAATCTACGAGTTGCTGAACTGAAGAAGGAGCGCTCCCTTTTCGAATGCCACTTCGGTTTCAAATGTCAGAAAGAACATAATTTTATTTTCATTAGCCTACGTTTTACTTTTACAAATTAAATTTTTAGTTTTTTTCTTATGCACCAATGATTTTAAAAGGAAAAAAAAAGTACTTTTGAAAATGACGTATAGCTAAAAGCACCAACATACAATGCTTTGTGTTTTATTTTCATCAATTTGAATCCATATTTTTTCTAATAAGAATCAAAATATCACATTTATATTTGAATTTTTTTAAATGTTGTTTTATCACTTGTCATGAATTACATGGTTTTCTAACATGAAAGAATTACCTAACCCTAAATCGCATTATATTGAAATAAAATGTGTTGTTCCATTTGCTGTAAGTTGTTGCAATTTATTACTAATCGAAATATAAAGAGTAACAAAATAAATAAGGAAGTAAGTAACGAATCCAGGGTATAAATTTTAATATTCTAAGAGTATTGGGTGTTGGTCAAGTACTGGGGAGGTCGTAATTTGGAATCGGGGACCTATCAGAAGAAGACTCCCACCTAACTGTTTCCATCTAACTGCTAGAGCTCAATTCTGGTTTACATATAAGAAAGTATCCTGGTATACAGTTAAAGCAATTCTTCAAGATTTTAAACTGAATTCAAATTACTCCTTTTATCACCATTAAGAGCTACAGACAATGGTGGCTTGGTAGGTTATAGCGTTATTCTCATTATCTGAAGGTATTGAATTCGAATCCCTCTTAACGGAAGATCCATCCATTGTATTCACTAAATCTGATTGGGGCATCTAAATAAGTCTTAGTCGCAATGTCCTCCAAGAGAAATAATATTTCTGGGATGGCAATTCAGGCATTGGCGTTATTAGGCGCGGTCACTGTTTCTAAATTACGAGGGTAACCATCTGAATGCTTCCATATAGCTACTAGAGCCCAACTCAAGCCTAGGCACAGGAAAGTATGCAGCTGTAACAACCATTAAGGTTTCACACCAAAAGGGAAGTACTCAAATTACATTTGAAATATATGGAATTGCTTCGCATGTTCTTTAATAAATTTTACAAGCATTATAAACTGAAAAACTAATTATGAAATTGAATGCGCAATAAATTTAAAAGCGAAATAAACATTGGAAAAGGGAAAAAACAAAAACTAGATGTTAGAGCTCTCGAATGTCAGTCCCCATATCCATTCTTCAAAGAACCGAAACAATAATTCCTTATTGTTGTAATGAATCATTGATGAACCAAACAATGATTTCAACTTCATTGCTTTAAAAATTGTGTCAATAACAAATAAAGATGCAAACATCGAACACATACATAATAAGCAATGGCAATGAATGCTTCAATTTCTAAATCTATAATCAAGATATATAACAGATCAGCTTTAAAAATTTTAACGAAAATGAATTTACAAAAAAAGCTTTCGAACAGACAACTTTCATGGAACAATGGGAAAAGATTCATCTATGTCCAAGCACCCGGAAAGGTTGTAAAGTTCGGGATTCCATGTAAGAACAAGAAGCCTTTTATCTCTTCCGTGATAGTGTAATCTGAAATGGATTGATTTTTATTCATTGTCCACGTGTGGCTTCCAAGATGTCATCCCCAGTCTAGTAACGGTTTTATTGCCGTAAAGTAACTTAAGATCGGAGATTCCGGGTTATGACAATGAAAAAGTTATTGTCCGACATCCCGTTCCACGACCGTTATTTTATTGTATGTGCCTGGTCACCCGGAACACAAACTTTCACACGGAATTCTTCAGAGCTCTTGTTCTGAAAAGTATGTTGGTTTCTTAAAAACACAAGATGAATTGGTACATAATCGGTTACAAAGAAGAAAGTGGAAAAGGCTGGGTCATCTTCCCTGGTTATATGTACAGATTTTGATATTTTTACATCGAGTAAAATGTACCGATGTTTAAGAATAAAAATCAGTTAATTTTGATGAGCTTAATGCAAAAAGTAAACCATGGGTCGTTTTATTCATTTTAATCATAAGTTAGAGAGAGAAACAGTTCCATTAATCTAATTAATTAATATTTAGTACTGAGAAATGAATCTAATACAATGTGGTAAAAAATAGTATTAGAAAAATTTGAAATTACTAGGATTATTTTGAGAATATTATTAAGAACGAAAAACAGCAACTATTTATGTGTGTTTCAAGTAGCATACAACTAAAATCATTGAAATTCACATTCAATTCATAGATGCTTCTGCAAGTGATTAAAGATACAAAACTCTCAGTTTATATTAGGGTGGGGAAAAAGAAAACCATTATTTTTACATGAAACTCATGGCTTTAATCACATATTTTTGATCAGCTTTGTGCAAATGATTTGAAAATGTTTTACGGCCGATCTTTAGATTCTGGATTGCTAATATGCTGCTCAACTTTGGGCATTTTTGTGATCTTATTGTTATTTTCGACGATGGGCTTACCTGTGCGAGGTGCATCTTTAACATCAAATATACCTGAATGGAATCGATGAAACCAAAATTGCACGTAATTGGCTGATACAATATCAAGACCATAGACACCATTCCTGATTCTCAATTGCCGAATTTCTATTTTCGAATTTATAAAAGAAAAACTGAATCTGCAGCATTTTCTCTTTGTTGACTTCCATTTTTAACAATCTGTGCCTTATAACGAATTGAACCAAATAAAAAAACAGCAAAT
This sequence comes from Latrodectus geometricus, assembly GCA_026290005.1. Classification (NCBI taxonomy): domain Eukaryota; kingdom Metazoa; phylum Arthropoda; class Arachnida; order Araneae; family Theridiidae; genus Latrodectus; species Latrodectus geometricus. The sequence goes on along the minus strand of JAPDSC010098854.1, from coordinate 29,551 downwards.
ATTTTTAGCGCGAAATGTGATCATTCCAACAAGCTTAAATCTCAAATTGTATGATCGATATTCAACAAGATGTCGAACACTGTAGTCATCGACCGAAAAAATAATGGAATTTTTGCCCCCAAACTAATATTAAAATGTCGTCACTTTTAGACGATATTTTAACATTTCACAAGTATGAAAAATGAGAATTGAAATTCACTTTCAACTCAAGCTTTTGAAACTTAAACATTTACGTTCCCAACTGGCCTAATGACGTCACAAAAATACCTAATTTCGCATAAACCGTGACTAAGCAAAAACATTTAATTAGGGTTTGAACCAGTGGTTAAATGATATTTTCATTTTGCAAGGTAAATGAAATTGAAGATCACTCTGAAAAAAGAAAAATTGCTTTCTCGTTAAAAAATTCAATTAAAAATACTGTCTCATATAATTTTCAGAAATTTTCTACAAAAATAATAAACAGGATTATTTTTTTTAAAAAAAAATAATGATTGCATTTTAGAAGAAAATTAACCTGAAACTCACAAAAGCAACATAGTATACACTGTTAAAAAAAACGGAAGAAATACAGTAAAAATCACTGTTATTTAAATAGCTATAACAGGAACATTGAAGATTACAGTAAATTTTACTGTAAATTTCAGAGAGAGAAAATCGCTTGTCACTGCGCATGCGCTTCAAATTGGTGGGATTATCGTTTGCTTTTATTCTAAAACGACGCCATTATTTATTTTCATTTGCATTCATTTCCGTGAAATTATAAATGTTGCTTGTGTTTAGAATTTTGAAAGGTTTGAATTTCTCTTATAACTAAATCACCAAATATAAGGTAAAGTACAAATTTCTTAATATTTATTATACAAACAATTAGTTTACTTTTATTGATATAAATTCGTATAAATTTGATTGAATATTTCAGAAAACTCTAAGCTCAATTTATACAAAGGAGTTTGAATAAAGCGTGAATATATTTTTACTAGTTTATTAAAATTTAGAATGTTTTGTACTAGTTTGTTGATATAGCTGATTGATATTTTAATCGTGAAAACTTCTTAGAAATTATAATAATATTTTATTTAAGCGTTTTGATTGTCATAAAAATTACTTGATTATCGAATTTCATTTTCTAAAGAAATATAATTATATGTTTTATATTTTTTTAGAATTCTTTTATTAAATATGTTAAATTCCTAGAATAAAAAAAACTATAGAATAAAGAACTATAATTAAGAAACAGAAGTACATGAGTGAAAGCTTTCTAATTTGTTTTTGCCTAATTTATTTAAAATATGTTGTGCTCAACATTTCTTCTAATACTATTGTATAGTATGGTAATTTAATATTTTAGTAAACATAGTGCACATTAAACGTTACCTTCTAACATAGTTACAATTTTTTTAAAAGTTAAAACATTTTAAATATGTAGATGTTTTGGAAGATTAAAAAATTACAAAGGAGGATTTGTAAAGAAAGTTTAATAGAAAAGTCGCATAATAACTATTAATAGTAGGACTATGCTGGCTAAAGTCTTTTGATGTCAACTCCAGGCACATTTGAAAACTGGAATAGGTGTTAAATTTTTGCAAGCAAATCTGCTGTATGTCTAATTTCTATTTTTTGTATTTCAGGTGCTTATTCAACATTAACCCCTGTCGAGGGACCAAATCCAAAAAATCTATCAAAGATGGTGTTCAAGCACGCGTATTATCTCTTTTAAATAATTTGTCTAATTTTGAATGATTATGATTAAAATGTAGGATAAATAAACAAAAAAAAGTTCTTTGCTATTGTTTGTGTGTTGTCAATTATTAAATAGAAACTCTTTATTTCCACAGAATTTTTATTTGCTTTTATTATTATGGAAAAAAGTTTAAGGGAAAAAAAATCTAACTAATACCAAAAAGTTAACTTTTGTTGTCTGTACAGTATAATTGAAATACCATATTGTTAACTAATTGCCCTTCGTATTTTTAGTAAAAAGGAATTTTTTGAAGGTTGTATTCTATCCTTAGTCTATAAAATGGTAGGTAAATCAAATATTGATTTTATGTTTAGTTTTATATCTTATTCAATATAACTATTCTTTCTTTATTTCTTAAAAATTCGTTATAAAAATTCAACCTACATTTAAAATTATGACTTTAAGGTAAAAAGTTTAAATAACTAATCATCGTGTATGATATTGAAAGTTAAATAATTAATAACAGAATGTTCTGAAAAATTATATCTTCTGCAATGTAACATTTATATTCTTTATGCTACGTATATTGAATTACAAATTGCTTCATATTCAATCATTAATATTTGTTAAATTACTTAGCACATAATAAGAAAGTTGGCTATTGTGTATTTTATGCTCTCAGTTAAGATAAAAATAATACAATGATACGTTTTCAATGAATTTCAATTCTACTAGAAATTCAATAAAATTGGTCAAAAAACAGAAAAGGTTTTTGTATTTAAACATCAAATATCTTAACATTTGATAGAATATGAAAGAAATATCTTATATATTTCAATTGGAAATCATTTAAATAACAATCATAGTAATTAAACATTGTGTCTGGATTCATTATACATTTATCTTTAAATATTTATCAAATTGGTTATGCAAAAAATATTTGTAAAATGAAAAGTATATATTTTAAATTGTTTGATTCTAAAAAATAAAAAGGTTTTAAAATAATAAATAAAAAAGGTTTTAAAAATAATTATGTTATAATATAAATCTTTCTGCATCCATAATATATTATGAGTTTCAAGAGGACATTAATGCACTTATTTAATGAGAAAAGAGATGAATTAAACTTCCTTAATTGCATTTTCTTGTCATGAGAAAAATAATTTACACATTTCTTTCAAAAATTATCTTAATATAAAAATTAATTCCTAAGTAAATGTTTCATGAGAACTAAAGCAAAGTGGAGGGGAGAATGAAAATAGAAAAAAAATTATGAAAACCTGATGATAGCTGTAAATAGCAAAAGGTTTAAAATAGGTTCTGGAAAGGTTGAAGTAAAATGCATAGTAAAAAGTGCAGTAAAAATTACATAAAAAAATCAGTAAAAATTACATAAAAAAATGCTGTAAAAATTACAGCAAAAAGTGCTGTAAAAATTACAGCAAAAAGTACTGTGAAAATTACAGCAAAAAGTGCTGTAAAAATTACAGCAAAATATGCTGTAAAAATTACAGTTAATTATGCAGAAAATTTTTTACGGATATGCTGTAAATTTACAGTAGATTATACTGGCGCCCAAATTGCCAGCAGTTTTTGCTGTAAAATAACAGTGTTGTTTTTTAGAGTGTACTTCTATTGAATTTCAACCTTATCTTAATCACTTATTTGGCTTTAAAATAATACCAACGTCACTTTGTTGTTATTTCATATCCTCCATGTCTAACGACTGCTAGGCAAGGTCCATGCGATTATTAACCTTCAAAAAGCTCAAAAATATTAAAGGATTTCTAATGAAGACGTCGCGCGGAGAGTTGCAGACAGTTCAAAATGAGTACAGGGGAAGCATTTTCTAAAGCGCATTGTTGCATGTTAGAAAAATCTTTTGACCCTTATAGAAACAAAGCCCCTCATCAAGCGGCCACTGGCAATCTGACCCTTTCGGACGCAAGTGAGACCTGGAGAACCAGCAGGGCTAGTTCTTGTGTACCATTCTTTTATTGGAGGAATTTGACATTTAATCTTGTTAAAATTCTTCCTGATTGCAGAGGTTTCGTAAAAATAGAGGCACTTCACTTTGTTTTGACAGCTTCAATAATGCAATTAAACTGCTTATTCCATTTAAATAACATCCCTTTATTCAGTTGTGCATTTAATTCGTGCTTTAATTTATTGCTTAGAAACACAACTCCTTAATAGAAATGAAATCTTAGCTTTTAGGGAACAAATTAAACTAAGAGAGCCATCCTGTGCAATAATGAACTTTAATGTCAACATATACATGTACATAATTCTTTCTACACGGAGAAATAAATAGGAACTTATTGAATTAGGACAATAGAAACGGATACGACTCTCTTTAGATAACTTGAGCATACACAAAGTGTGATAAGTAGATTTATTTTTCATGTATATACGCAGTGGTATCTAATCAGTAATAAATTTTGTCAGAATGCTAGAATTCAGTTTATCGGCTCGGGATGTAAGGTGTGTCGGATAATAACAGTTATTTTTAGATTTTGGAATTACACATATATAGAAGAAATATAAAGTGTATGTTTGGTTTTATGATCAAATAGTTTCAAACAGCAAATTTTATTTAATTATTTTGGAGGTTACAATGTAGCAAAGCCTTATGGAGAACACAATTTGAATAAGCTTATTTTGGTTTCTGGAAGGTAAGTTTAAAAAAATGACACGTTGTGTAAATTAGTATTGAATAGAATAAGAGTTGCAAAAAATTTTTAAAATATCGCATCTTGTCTAAAAGTCGAGAGAATTACAATGAAACAGGGCAATAGTGTGAATTTTAAATACATTTTAATGTACAAAGTTCAAACAGTAAATGAATGGTAAATTTAATTTTTGTCTAGTTTCATCACTAGATGTCAGTTTAGTACACTACTAGTTGACATTCAATTAGTGGTGTTGAAGCAAATTCTGATTATATATTAGGTTGGGGGAAAAGAAATCCATTATTTTTACGTGAACTTTTTGTAACTTCTTTCAGATTCGCTTTGTAAAAAGGTTTAAAACAGTTTTCATGTAGATTTTGAGGTCTTGTGCGAAGCTACGACTGCTGATATGCTGTCAAGTTTGATCATTTTTGATATTTTATAGACATTCTCGACGATGTTGTATCCATGCGAGGTGCATCTTTAGCATCCAAATACCCAAACGGAATCGACGAAACCAAAATTGTGCGTAACTGATTGTTACAGTCATATATAGCACGATAAACACCTTTCACAATTTTAGCCACAAGGCTATCTTTTCCGCCGGTATAAGAGAAAAACGAAAATGTATCGAATTTTCTGCTTGTTGTCTTCCATTTTTAAAACCTTGTACTCGTAACTGAATTCATCAAACAAAAAACCGCAAGAGGATATTTTTGTGTCAAATGTCACCTTTCCAATGAGCATAAATTTGAAATTGTTTGATAGATACCTCACAAGATATCGATCACTACAGACGTCTACCGAAAAAATAATGGATTAGTTTTTCCCCAACCTAATATATATCTCAAACGATTTTTAATTGCCTCCAAAACAAATTCGAATCTCCAGATAAGGGGAAAAAAAGATAATACAAAATTAATATTGATTATTTTTAAAATTTAATTTCTATTAATTAAAATTACGAAGGCAATTTTAGAAAATTACGAAAGCAATTTTAAAAAATTGAACTTTCTCGGGAAATAAAGATAGGCATATTGGCTGTAAAAAATTAACTGATTGTAGTAATGTTTGTCAACACTAGAGATTATTTAATATTAATTACTTTTACATTTTTTTCATAAATTCAATTAACTGATTAACTTTAATTGTGAGATACCGAGCAAAAATTCGTTTTATGAAAGAAAAACGAGCTCTATAAACACGTGTTGGCCACATAGTTTGATTCTCCAGAATGATGTAACTGAGTAAATGCAGGTAAGCCATGCAAATGCCATTATTTTTACTTCAGAATATCGTTTCGTAATGCCGTAAAAATCTTAACTGTTTCATTTACACCGGTGTCGCATTTGCATTTATCGCCAGCTGAATTGGCGAAGTCAGAGCCAAAAGACATTTGTTAAATGACTATAATTTGACATTAATCACATAATCCCGCCAAACGTACCAACTCGAAAGGCGACGTATTTTCTCAACTCCCATGACGGAAAAGTCATACGCAAAAATAGGAAGTCACGTAGAAATCTCACGGGAATCAGGAATACCCAAAAAGAGTAGATAACTTCACACGAAATTATCTTAAAAAGAATTAAGAATTTCCTGTGAAATTCTCTCCCTAGCATAGCATAACTGAAAATTAATCGCCAAGTTATTGTCTGACATAAAAAATAATAAACAGCATTTATTTTGTTGCCCTTGTTTTCAAGGCAAGCAACACTATTACGCTGTATAGTATTTTAGGGACATATTTCGAATTTTTAATGAAAACAAAATTTTTTTTATGCAATTTAATATGCCGGATTTAAGAAACTTTTCTACGAAATTATTTCAGTACCGCAATATTAAGTTACAACAATAATAATAATACGAAAATGATCACATATCAAAAATAACGAAATTTTTTGAACTTACGAAATAGAATAAGTATTAACGGTTTTTTATTCTAAGAAATTACACATTTCCAAAAATAATTTTTTTAATATGATCATTTTCTATCATTTGAAATTTTCCCATTTATTTTGTTGAAAGGGAAAGAAAATTTTACAATTATTTTTAACGAATAGTTGTAATTCACATAATTTAAAAAACAGCCATTATTTTCATATATTATATTTTATCATAGAATATATAATTTGATTTTGCAAGAGATGAAAATATGGAAAAAATATTTTTACATGACTAATTGTCAAATATAATATGGCATTTATTAATGGAATATTTTTCAATATTTCAGCGTTTTATTTCTTATTTTATTAGAATAAATATTTCAACACAATTAAGTATTTCATGACAATTATTATCATAAATATTTAAATAGTTTTTTTCCCCTAATCTTTCATTTCATTAAAAGTTGAACTGAAATAATATATTTTTCCTTCATAATTTTTTTTCCTAACGGTGGGGACTGGGTAACATATCTTTCGCCATAACAAGACCGGAAACTACTACCTGGTAGATAACCGGGAACCAAATCACGGAGGTGAGTAGCATTACCCACGTCACACTACCACAAACCCGTTTATAGGGAGGGCCACATTCATCCTTCATCTCAGAAGAAAGGGCAAGGAAACATAGAGCGAGAAAAGGGCATCTATGTTCGAGCTAGGATTAAAACCCAGGAACAACAGCTTAGGAGTTAGGAACGTTCAAAGTTCATTCTAAATTAAAATTTAACTGCTAAATTTAAAAGATCTAACCGAAATTTAAAAAATGATCCAAAATATGAATTCAAACAATTTTTTAATTTTTATGGTTCTAACTAGAGAACATTTTCGAATAATGTATAAGTTTCTATTGGCAGTACTCAATATAAAATAAATGTTTTAATAAAAATTCATAACTAAACATTAGTATTATTTTTTTAAGGAAGAAAATAACGATAAGAAGTGTTTTTTGGAATCAGGATTATATCAAATTATCAATTATATACACTAATACGATTTGAAAACGAAAAAAATGTTGCATTTAGAAAAAAAAAAAAAAAAAAAAAAAGTCACGCTGCTTAGAAAATACGACAGCTAGAATGATTGAAATGCCAAGCTGTCGGATTTTTCGAAACACAATGATCACATTTGTAAGTTTCTAAAAACTGCACACCTTTGGAATCTCATCTATGCAGCATTTTCTCAGAAGCCAAAAGAATTCGGAGCAAAGTTGCTGTAGAGGAATTTTTCCACCCTAAAGAGCTAAATTTCTATACAAAGAGCATTCATAATTTGATTCCAAGATGGCAACTGCTTTGGCGGTTGTAAAAGCAGAGAATTCTTGTGATTCATTCGCCAAGTTTAATTGCTAAAAGCCATTTTACCTTAAAAAGGGTATTATAAAAATTTATATCTAATAAGATTCTTTAAGCTCATTTGTGTTCACATGATTATAGTAAGTGGCTGCGGTGGGGTGGTTGGTTAGGACATCGTTCTCGTTACCACAAAGTAGTGAGTTCGAATCTCGGTTTAACCGAAGACGTGTTCAGTAAAAGCGGCTGGAGTACGTTAAATAGGTTGTGGTCGCAATGCCTTCCAAGTGAAATGATACCACTCTGGGTAGCAGGTCAAGTATTGAGGAGTCATCTGCATGGGCCCTGCTTATAAATGAAAAAGTTTCCCACCCAACTGCAACCAGAAAAAATAACTGTAAAGATTAATAAATATAGTAAAGAAAATGTTAAAAGTAATAAGGATTATCAACTTTATAGTCACATTTAGTACGCTTTTGCCCCAATTTATTTGGCGCTTTACATTGATATATTTCCCATAATGGTTGATACGACTGGGATCTAAAGTTTTCAAGTGGATTTTAATTTAATCCTTGTACATGTGACCGATGTAGGAATCAAACCCATGACCTGTTAAGCTAAAGACCAGAGCACTAATCAGTGAAATCAAAAATCAAGAATTCACAAGGAAAGTACTTTGTAAAATTTAAATGTGTAGTTTTTGTACGCATGCTCTGTGAATGCATCCAAATTTCTTTTACCAATCATCGGTTTTCTTAGTGTGTTACCATTTAAATAAAATTTGTTTCGAAATGTACAAAACCTTGTATTCAAAAGAAAGTGGATACAAGAAGCTATATTAATCTATATTTTTACAAACCAATAAAATGAGACAGATTCTGCTACTTCTAAAAATGATTGTAATAAATGAAAAGTATATTTAATAGATAAAGGGTTAGCCATGGAATGGTGGTGAGCCGTAATTTTAGTATTCTAAAAAAAGTTTTTTTTACCAAAGATTATATATTTTCTAACATTTAAAATAATTCACTAGCGTGGTTCTAGCTATTACCTTTTAGATAATAATAGTTGAATGGTCGTGTCTAGAGGTCGTATTGTATTTGGCTAAATAATGACCTCTAGCGGTGAACATAAAAAAATGGAATCTTTTTCCTACTTGCAATCTTGTCTTAAAATAATTTAAACAAAAGTTAGAACAATTATTTAAAAAAATTATGAGTACGAATTAAATGAGCATGAGAAATAAAAACCGTCAAACAGTACAAAGTATTTCAAACTAAAATTCTTTAAGTTCTGAGTTCTAGTTTTTACTACAACAAAAATCAAAAATTGTAACAGCACACGATTAATCTATCAGCGGTTGAAAATAATTTTCATTAATATTTTTAGCATAATATTTGATAGATATAGACATTTAATATAGAATTGAAAGTATATGCTATTTTTTAATTAATATATCATAATTTTCCCATTTTTTAAAAAAATTTTCAGCAAAATTTTTTTATTTTTTAAAATTTTTAATAAAATATTTCCTAAAATAACATAATTTTAATACAAATGGTTTTTATTTATAAGCGTAAAAATCTTATAGAATATAATTGAGTATTCTTACTGAGCATTACTATAATATATATTAATAATAGAATAAGTAATATATTATTAAAGTATAATAAAAATCTTTTAATAACACGTTACTTGTTTATAAAAAAATAAACATTGAAAACTTGTTTTTAAATTTCAAAACATGGATTAATATTCTTCTCTTTCTTACGGCAATTTTTTCAACGTATTTAACATGTTTAACCCTTTGAGTAGTGAATTATTTGAAGACTGTATTGTATTGAAGTAAACAAATGGTAGACGATTCACACTTGTCAAATGTATCCAAAGGGTTAATCCGGCAATATTAGTTATATTCAAGAATTTTTATTTTAAATTCCAATAATTTATTTTAGCTTTTGAAATATTGGTTTAAGCAATGTAGTATCGAAAGAACAGAATGTTTAAAAGCTTTAAGCTTTTAAAAAAGTGTCAAGCGTTAAAATTTACTAATCCTGATTAAGTTTTCACCGACAGCTTCCTTGCATTAGTTTTAGAAAAAAAATGAAGTATTTAAATACACTTAACTAGTTAAATAAGTGACTTAATTTAATAAGATAAATAACCAATAAATAAGCAACTTAATTTAATTATGCGAGATTTATTTGATTTTTGATTAATAAGTTTTTCACAAAGAATAACAATTAAAGTGTAATAAAGTTACATAATTACAGACTTATCATTGAAAAGTAATTAAACTAATCATTATGAAATACTGCATATGTTTAATTTATTAAATGAACCAATCATAGGATTATCTACTAAAGATTCATCATATTTAAATTATTTCTTAAATTAATTCATCAATATATTTCTGAATTAATGCATTATTTCTTAAAATAATCAACTTGTTTAACATTTAATTAATTTTCCATGGATTAATAAAATATTTAAACAAGCCAGACGAGTTTAAACAAATATTAAAACTCGTCTGAACAAACGAATGATGATTTCTTCAGACGAGACTTTCTTGAAACACACACGTCAATAACGTTTGCATCAATTATTTTATTAGGAGGAAAAAGATTACATTATAGGATAAAAAAAATTATTGAATCAACTAAATATCTTCTGAAGATTTTTGCATTCATAATCGAAAATTTAAATATTTTGAATGATAGATTGAACTTTTATTTAAATTAACTGTAGGGTTACCATACTCTAAAAATCTGAATTCTTTTGGTATTAACTTCTTTTGACACTTCATTTTTTTTTTTTAATTTTATTGAAAAGATATCAATGAGGAGACATAGGACTTATTAAAAGAATGCATTTTTAAAAATAAAAATATGTGTTTGAAGAAATATTCAAGTATCACAAAGGTGGAAGTATAGAAAATTTTTAATAAATCACATCGACAAATATGCATGTAAAAAATAGAAACGCGTAATCATTTTATACTAATCGATTTTAGCAGCGACTTTTGTTTGCAATTTTCAGTTTCTTGACGTTATTTTTTTTTTCCCCCGGGAACTGAAAAAATTTGTCTATTTCTGTATTTAATTTTTTTTCACACTTAAGAATAATACATCGCATCAAACTGGAAAAATACGTGCCCCTAAAAAAGGTAAAAAAGATAGGATCAAGCTTCGATAATCTAGAAGAATATTTTATTAACAATGCACAGATATGTAACAAAAATGTCGGTCAAGTTAATGGGTTCGATACCCAAAACAGGCATAGACTACCGTAATCTGATAACTTAAATTTAACGAGTAGAAGATTGGTGTCAGTTGGTTACTCTACAGTCACGTTTTGTTCTCGAAAACTAATATGACCAGTTCCTTCAATTTTAAGCATCCAATTTGGAATTTAACAGTCCAAAATTCAAATTCAAAAGCGATAACTATATAATCTCTAGATTAGCGACTTTTTTCTCTAACTGAAATATTTATAAAAGCAAATTTACAATAAAGTTTTAACTTTATATTTAATATTAATGATAAATTATATGAATTATTTAACTATTTTAGGATATTAAATTTTTCCGCATATTAACTTACTGAGTGCGCTTTTATCTGAATTATTTTACTGAACAATCACAATATGATGGCTTATTAATGTTACTAGTGATACAAAATATCTGGGCAGAAATATTTGCTCGCAAAATGCAAATACAATAAATTATCGTATGTATTAGGTTGGGGAAAAAGTAATCCATTATTTTTTCGGTGGACGTCTGTAGTGATCGATATCTCGTGAGGTATCTATCAAACAATTTCAGATTTATGCTCATTGGAAAGGTGACATTTGACACTAAAATATCCTCTTGCGGTTTTTTGTTTGATCAATTCAGTTACGAGTACAAGGTTTTAAAAATGGAAGACAACAAACAGAAAATTCGATACATTTTCGTTCTTCTCTTGTAACGGTGAAAAAGATAGTCGGGTGGCTAAAATTGTGAAAGGTGTTTATCGTCCTATATAAGACTGTAACAACCAGTTACGTACAATTTTGGTTTCGTCGATTCCGTTCGGGTATTTTTGATGATAGAGATGCACCTCGCATGTGGATACAGTATCGTCGAAAATGTCTGTAAAATATCAAAAATGGTCGAAGTTGACCGCAAGTCAGCAGTTGTAACGCGCAAGACCTAAAAATCTACATGAAAACCTTTTTACAAAGCGAATCCAAAAGAAGTTACATAAAGTTCACGTGAAAATAATGGATTTCTTTTTCCCCCAACCTAATATTTGCCAAATTATTTTATTCTGTGATATATAACATCTATTTTAAAATTCATTCCTTTAAATTTTGGGTGGAATGATATACTGATATGCAATTGTTATTACGTAAAATTTCTAAACTCGTAGCTACAATTTACCCCAGATTTTTTCCCCTTATAATTAATTATTTACTTTTGGTACAAAAGTAGAAAAAAAAATCGTTGACCAAAGAAAGTAACTATTTAGCAAATGTTAAAATAAAGACAAAACAGTAGGAAGTTTTCTGGCTCTAAAAATAAAAAGTACACATTTTGAAAGAAGTTTCATTTCGATTGAATGATTAACACGCCATGAACTGTCAATATATTATTTAATTGTAGTTAGTGCCATTGGCGACAAAAAACAGACTGAATGTTGAAACAATGAATGATGAAATGAAGAAACAATCGAAATTTTGTTAACAACTATTCGGCCCAAACAAAAAAGTTTAATTCGCTTCTTTGTTAAGCGTTTGTTGCGCTAATTATCATCTGAAAAAATTAGAGCATGCTTTATTTTTATCATTTTAATTTGTTTTCGGATATTTTTTCGCACGTTTACCGTGGGATCTTTCAATTATTTTTTTTTATCCGGAAATCTGATTATATGAAATTTTTTTTAAATCCCTTAAATCAGTTCCCATACTTATTTTTCGCTTGGGAAGTTATGTATGAAAAAAATGTTAAGACAAAAAAAAAATTCTGAGCGACTTATGTCACGGTTAAGGTTGACGTATTTATATTTAAAATGTTTGCCCAATGATTTATGTAAGGAAAAATAAGACAAAGTAAATCCAAGTTCATGTAAAAATATATAAATAAATGTTTAAGAGGGTAATTCAAAGTTTCTAATCTTTACTTTTTGACTGATGGCATATTTTCCTTTGTTTTGAAATGAAAACACATTTCTATTTTTCACTGTTAATTAAGAAACAAATAGCTTACAATCAGTTATTAGAAAAATTATGGAAAAAAATTAATAAAAAAAAAACATTTAAATCGTCCTTGCCGATTTAAACTAACCATAAAGTGGATGTTAATGATTTATTTATTGCTTGCATAAACAATCCAATATTAATATTTAATGTGCTTTACATGCTACATGAAATAAATTTATCTTCACTTAATGATGAATAAGTATTTATTTTTTAATAGCGGTATCAAGCGGGACAAATCTCCAATAATATATAAAATAACCAATCCCACGAAAATATTGGCCAACATTTTCTTTCTAACTGCTGTAATTCTCCCGAGATTTAAGTTTTAAGTGGATTAGGGATCACTAACATGCTCACTCGAAGAGAGAATCGAACTGTAAAACCGTTGCACGGATGACCAGAAAGCTTAAAATTCAATAACCAACTCTAAAAATAATATAGCATATAATATAACGGGAATAAAATATAAAAACCTAAATTAGTCACGCGTTTATTACCGAATCTATCAGAAGTGGTTGTACTGGGCTTTGGCGACTATAAATTTCATTTTGCCGCCAAAACTAACTATTATGATTCAGAAAGTCCACCACTTTTCCCTTAATATAGTAGTAATCAAATGAGCGATTGCATGTCACGTAAATAGGCTCACGGAGGAAAGCAAACAACAATTTGGCAACATAAAAGAGCCCGAAAAAGAATACAAATATCTATTAAACGCGTCGATAAATAATTGCGCCATTAGTCGGAAATGACGCGAAAAGCTAACCGAAGCAGGCACTTATGCAATTGGATCAGGGAGAAAATGAAAAATATTTGGCAGCGTCCATGCAAGGATTTGTGATGTGATTTGCACCTGGAATAAATTAACGGTAACTGTTCAGCTGGTGCTCAGAAATCGCCACAAGAAATTCGAGCGTGTTTTTAAGAAGATTTTGAGATCGAAAAGATCCTACGAGAATGAAATAGAATCTATTATTTCACATTTATATAATATTTTTTTAAATAATAAATTGTTTCTGAAATGGCAAATGAGTTATCACTGGTAAAATGTGACGCCTATTTCCATGGAACCCCCCTTTTGGCGACAATACAACAAGTAATATTGTTGATGAATTAATTCACAAGCTATTCGAGGCTCAGACCTGCGGAAGTCCGAATGGCAAAAGAATTAGCATCGTTTAGTTCTTGAGCAGTCAGATGACATAAGAGGACCTCCGTATGTTACATATGTATAGAGTTAAATATCTCTACTGACGTGTAGAAAGATGTTGGTTCAGGTGTCGACCTCGTTATTGATCACGGCTCAAAATGACGAGACATTTCATCTCGACGTGACTTAGACCAAAAATCAATTACAGCAGTTCTTTTACTCTTATTGCACTTATTTATTAAGAAAATTAAACTAATGAATATTTAATGACAATATAATTAGTTTTTATACGACGTACAGATGTACAAATTAACGGAATAAAAATAAGTTTCAACTGTGTTACAGTTCAAAATAGTAAACATGTCGTAATTATTGGCTGGAATCGCGAATTCTTTGAGAAAAAAAAATTTATTAAACTAACAAATTTTGTAGGCGTTTCTACAAAAATGATTTTTTTAATGTTACATTGTTTCTAACAAGAACCTCTTGATTACTTTGAACTAAGGTATGTTGTAATTTCTGTTGACATAAAATTATGGCAAGTCTCAAAATATTCTTTAGTAATTATCTTTTCAAAGCTGTAATTACCATAATAATATTTTCAAATGTCGAAGTGGTCAATTTAACAGCCAGAGGTTGACTGGTTGGTTAGGGCGTCGATCGGAAGGTAGCGAATTCAAGTCCCGGTTTTACCAAAGAATCGTCGTGTTCACAAAAGGCGGCGGCAAGCTAAACAGGTCATGGTCGCAATGTCCTCTAAGTGAAATTATACCTCTGGGGGTAGTAGGTCAATTTAGAAAGTGTTCTGCTTGATAAATTGTTAGAGGAAATCTCGTAAAATTGAACTGAAGGAATAAGCGCTTAAAAGTCATTTCCAGCTCGATTAAACCAATTGTGTGATTCACAATCGAGAAAACGAATTCCCACACACATCAAAATACAACGAATTAAAGAGCGCTTCTTCACAAAAGCGAAACGAATTTCAGTGAGATAAACATTTCATAGTAAACAATTCATAAAATTTAAAAATTGTATTGAAATAATAAAATAAAAGTATGAATAATAACACCGTCACGTTCACTGGTAATGTATTCAGTACATTTTCACCAATGTACATTTAGCATATTTATTATATACTAATTTAACAAATTGTTGCTCTATGCATTTGCATTTAGTCCTGATTACGAACTAAATCAAGAATAAAAAAAATAAGATAATCTCGCACGAATATCACTTACTGTATAGTTTTTATGATGTTGAATATTTAATCTTTTTAAATGCAAAAATACAGTAAAAAAAAAAGAAATTGAAATAAAACAAGCAGGCATGGCTTCCAGTAGAAAATTTAAACATAAGTTTCGTGTAAAAAAAAATATAGATTTTAAGATAAAAATATATTTTTTACATATTTAGGTTTAAAATACTATTTGCCCTCACAAAAGAACTTATGTTAAACGCATATAAAACAGCTTCAAGCAAATCAGATGTTTGTTTGAGTTGGGTTTTATGGCACAAGGTCCAGTAAAGGACAAGCTGCGCCAAGCAAATCAGATGAAGTGTAGAATGTTTGAAATTGAATTCAGTAACGAAGTTATTAAATACTGAAATATCTACTCTTATCAACCGCGTTCCAATCACTTTCCAATCGGCGGCGGCGTATTGAGAAATTCGTAAACGCATTTTTTACAATAAAAAAAAAGATTTCTCCAAAACGGAAAAAATCATTTTTTTTTTTTTTTAACTACACCATGCGGAAATAGAAAGAAGGAATCTCAGATGGTTTACATATTTTTTCTCTACTGCGGAAGTGGTTATGCATAAATGGAATGCCAATATATATATATATATATATCTGTAAATAATATATCTGTATATATTCAGAACAAATTTCACTTATAATAAGATTTAACACCACAAAAATCATATGTAAATAATACAAAAAATGTTATTCTTGAAGAGGTATATATATTTTTTATAGTTAGATATTCTAGGTCTACTTTACCACCCTAATGCATCATTTCACTTGGAAGTCAATGCAACCAATATTTATTTTAAAACACGCCACATTCAACCAACCAAAACAAGACGGAAGAAATGAAGATAAATATAGAAAGATTTAAAAAAAAAAATAGTTATAAATTCGTCACAAATAAGTTTATTTCTGAAAAATTTCAATTTTGTTTAGAATATAACTTTGATGATTCCAATAGTTAAAATTGCAAACTTTGCGTTAAGATAACGCATTGTTTCTGTTCTAAACTGTAATACTATCATTGTTTCACACTGTCCTTATCTTTTTCCATGACAAAATTTAGGTAAGTGTTCTATAACATTCTGTAAAACATTTTTAATTATTTTCTGAACAATGAAGATTCAGCAATTCTCAGTCATAAAATTATCCTTACAATTTGGTATTAAATTATAATAAATGTGCATAGAAAGTTATAAAAAATAAATAAACTATGTATGCTGTAAAATAATAACTTCATCAACTCGGAAATCATGAACATTCTAATATTTTGGACGTAATTATCAAAAAGCCATTATGAATATCCTGATTTAAGGTATTGTAAATATCTTCCATTGGGAGTTTTTGCTGTGGAAAAAAATTTCTCTAGATGAAGATTTATTAGCTACTGTGACTTCAAGAGGTCAGAGAACTTCATAGAGCATTTATATATATTAAAAAAAAATAGTCAGCAAAAAAAAAATTCTCAAATCACCAAAATTCAAGAAATGCGAATATAAAAACAATCGCCAAGTTATTCGAAACAAACCTGAATGAAAAAAATCACAAAAACCTTCCGCGCAATTTTCAAGAAATGTTATTTTCAGTGATTGCATGATCTCCTTCAATACGAGAAGATGAGGTAGCAGGAAAAAAGAAAAGCAGGAAAGAACAATTCCGATGACTTCACGCGAAATGTGGACACCTTTCAAGGAAGGGAGCGTGCGGTTTCGTCACAATGACGGCTGAAAGAGCGAATCTTCCTCGGAGTTGCAGGTCTTGCTTTCAAAAACTTGATTCTCAGCAACTTTTCTGAAATACGACGCCATTTTATTCAATCTATTACTCCGCACGAAGCAAGTGTTTCAGGTTTGGTTTGTTTGTCGTTCAACGAATCATTTTTGGATACATTAGAGCGGGACTTACGGTTTATAGAGGATTATGGACCATTACAAATATCCAAGCCCAGGGTGAGATTCAAACTCACGAACTGTTGAACGAAAAATAAGAGTGCTTATCATTCGGCTCAACTGGTTGAAACCGGAGCTAAGGTTTAAAGTGAATTCCGAATCACACTACAAATAGCGGAGACAGTCGAAACCAAACTGAAAGACAGAGCATTAACCATCCAACTGACAACTTGTTGAAAGATCTTGGAAAATTGAAGGCAAGGTCACCAAATTTCTTATATATATATAGACGAAATAAAAACAGAAAATAGTCTTCAAAAACAAAGAGATGTTCTTATACGTTTTGAATATATTTATAGAACCCATAAATATTTTGTAATCACAAAAACTCACATATTAATTTATGCATAAACGTAGAGGAGAGCTGTCAACTGGTATAGATTTTGGGTTCGGTTTGGTTTGCTTTTCACTCAACAATAATTTTTTGAAAGCGAGGGTTAATTAGACTGGGACCAAGTTTAAAGTGGTTTCCGAGCCACCAGAAACACATCAAAGGCAAAAGTGGATTTCGAACCCATGAACTAATGAAGCAAACGTCAGAGCTTTTTACCATTCGGATGCCCGCTCGTCAATGCATGGGTTCGATTCTGATCACGAGCGTGAGTATGTGTAATTGTTCGTAGTCCATTTTAAACTGATACACAGTCAAATTAACCCTCGCGTGCAAAACAGTAATAGTACAAAGAGAAACCAATCAATAAATATGCTATTGGTGATAGCTTGGCATGAAATCAGGCATATATATATAATAAATATTATATTATATATATATATATATATATATATATATATATACAACTAACTCCAAAACATAACAGTGATTAATGTCTTTACTTTTGAGTGCTAATTTATACCACAGTAAAGTTACACAGTTACAACACTGACGTAAAGCCACCTCAAAAGTCTGGATCTGTGTTATAAGAAGTTTTTAAAAAATCAAGATACGTGGAAATTATTGGCGAGGAATTAATTTCATCACAAAAGTAAATCAAGAGTCCACAATTTTAAAAACACTAACATTTAGTCTGATATTAGAAAAACTAATTGGTTTATGAACCCTAGGATAATTCCATTCGACTACAAAATAATTCGGTCGAATCGTAATAATTTGACCAGAACATTTATTTTACAGAATTTTGAACTACTACAAACATCCATATTCAAAATACAAATTAAACACATGAGCAATTGAAAGCCAAAGCATTCCACTTTCAATTCGTCAAACAATCGCCAATTTGTAATAAATATAGTTATTAACAGTAAATAAAACGCCAAAAGCGAGTATTTTTTTTCACTGCGTTTGAAGTAACATTTAAGTAATTCAGTACTATTGTTGTAGTACCATTTTCAAACAATAAAACAACCGTTAATGGTGCCAGTGAAGAATTATTTTCATTCCTATTCGTTGATTATTTAACTTAGCAAAGAAAGCTCGAGTAGACATTTAATTTGCGCCAAAATTTCCGTCTGTGAATAAAAAAAAAAATGCACAGAAAACCTACAATTCACGCAAATTTGTTTTTCCATTGTTCGTAATGGCTTCTATTGTCTGCGAACCTATCGAATTCTTAAGGTAAAAAAAAAAAAGAATTAAACACTTACAAATTCCTCGCCAAATAACACGCGTCTCACCTACTTCACAGATATTTTTTATTGCTGTTTCACACGCAAATAAATAACGAGAATAATCTAAAAAATCTGTATGTAACATCAGAAAAATGGCAACGCGAAAGCATGCGGGAAATAAGATAACGCTGAAACATAAATTAGTGTGGGTTACATTTGAATACATTTAAACTTACACAATTTTTACGAAATGGGATACTTTCTGAAATTATTTTTTCGATTATTATAAGTAATATATCTTGTAGTCACATATGAGGAAGACTTTTAAATATTAACTTCAACACACTATTTCAAAAACACGCAAATTTTGCCGATGAAGCAACGATGATTAAAAATAAAAATCTGCTGTAAGCATCAAAATGGCGCACACGATTTTTAAGCACAATGTATGTTTAAAATGAAAGGCCAGTACCAAGGCAGCAGACTGGTACCTTGGTACCTGTATAAGAATAGGGGGGGGGGAGTGTCTCTCCTAGTGCTCTCAAACATATGGTTTAAAATGGAAGCCGAATCACTGCAATCATGCAGTGAGATTGGAATCGAATTCATGAACTGTTCAAGTAAAACCAAAATCAATTCTATTAATTTGGCTTAAATTTTTAATGGTTCAAAAAACTGACCCCATAAATATATATATAGATTCTTTACTGTGACTTCTTATGATACACCCCTTAATTTGCGTTACTTAGAATTTCAATCCGGGTCGTTTGCAAGAGTTCAATTGTACGAAAAAGCCGCGTAATTCATTGATTTCAAACAATACGGTTTACAAATTGCACTCTCGTATAACCTGGAATTACACAGAAACTACGCTATACTTAAATTTACATAATTACTAAAAGTTACTTGCATGTTTGAAAATAATTAAGAACGCACACACAAATTCAGTTAAATTATATACCTTATATTATACCATTTAAATATTAGAATAATATTCATATTAAAAAGAAATTAGATTATAAAAATGGAACATTCTAACTTACCCGATTCGTTGAAATAAATAATGCCATCATTTTATAAATACGAATCAAAAAGAAAACGATAAAAAAAAAAAGCTTTATCAGTATTAATTTTTCTATTATATTAAAAGTTCATAACTGAGTTTGGAAGGATAGATAGATTAAAACATTCATTTCATATTAAAAATTCTTTTTTCACGCTATAATAATTTTTAATTTTTAAATTAATTTCATACTTGAGCATAATCAATTAAATATCGTTTTATTTCTGAAGAAACTTCAGAACTTACTTTTAAAGGAAGATTCATTAAAATCTTAGAAAAAAAATAAATCAGGTTTCACATTTAACGATTTTAGTTTCCAAATCAATGACACGAAATTACATGCGAAATATTTATATGTCTTAAAAAATAGAAAAATTAATAAATAGAAGCTCTGAGTCTAGTCAAAACGAGTTTAGTTGGCACGAAAAAAATAACACATTATAACCCTGCCAGATTCAGGAGAGTTAAAAAGTTGCCGCGAAATCAGTGAAGCGAAAATGAAACCGAGACGTAAGCAATTGTCGCCAAATCCGGCGATTTTCTCGGCGGGAAAACCAGAAAAGTCATATCCTTGAGAGATACCTTGACCTACGGGTTCAACATTTGACGAAGGTAGCCTAGGGGCAAGGGGACTGAACCCAAATTTTCTGAGTCAAATAGAGGCGTCACTAGACGGACGACATTCCGTCACTCTCACTTTTACTGAGCTTGTTTTCGTTTCTCGAGTTCACGCAGGGACCTCGCAAGCGATTTCTTAACAAATATCGTGCATTTGAGCTGAATTCCAAACTATAAAAATGTTTGATTTTCAACTCACGAAATGGAATTTTTCTCCCTGTACGTTGGCAAGTAACATATCTATTGTTAAAAGAAAAAAAAAATCCTGGAATGTAAAAGAATATCGTCTGCCAAATCACATGTATCAAACAATAACAAATACATGGAAAAAATGAAAATTAACTTTCCAAATGGAAAGGAAAAATATAATTTTTAAATACATAATTTTATTATTCCCATTTTATACATAAGGGCTGTTACATACATTTAAGCATTAGTATTTCCTTTCCAATAAAATTAGTTAAAATCTTAGTCAGGATTGAATAAAAGATTCTCCATATTCTGCAAGAAAAAGTCGTCTGCAGTTAAAAAGAAAGGGATCGAGAGAGAACGTTTATTAAATTAAAAATTGCTACTAATCGCAAAAAAGACAGAATAAAAAATAAAAAATATAAAATTCAGAATAATCAAGAAACGTATTATTTTTATATTAAAATAAAAAAAAATTATCTATAAAAAAACTTACTAAAATAATAACCAAAAACATTGCTAGTGAATTAATAGTAACAATAACAGATTTTAGTCCACCTATTAAATTTAATTTTCGTTTTTTTTTAATAAAATTCGTGACATTTATAGAGAAAAATGTACAAGAACTGGATTCGTACACGTCAATAGTTAAATCCGATGATAATTTTATAAATTACAACAACTTTTGACGGGGATTTCAATTGTGGATAAACCTGCTGAAATAAATCAGATAAAAATTGTGTGTGTGTGGTGGTAAAATCTAAATTCAAAACCACTACTGAATTACATTAATTTAATTTTCTGTATTAGGTTATTTACTATTTTTTTAATCAAAGTTTACGAAGTTGTTTCACTTCTATCAAATAAAAAAAAGATCATCGTAGTAAATATTTTCATTTCAGATATTTACATTGATAAATAGATATTGCGATAATTCGATAGAGAAAGAACAATTGAATGAATAAAGATAAGAATTAAAAGTATTTGAATTCATCTCACGTTTTTTAATCTCTCCTTATTGGTAGTCGTGTGTAGCAACCTAAGAAAAATCAGATTTTGTGCTTAGAATTCTTTCCTAATTTATGAGAAAATTGCGGTTTGGGAAAGATAACGATATTTTCTATTTACTCATAGTTTAAAATACTAAGTTGAAAACAGTTGTTCTGCATAACAAAAATATTATGTAAAGATCTGCTTAAAAATCGAATAAAGTGAGTAACACTTAAAAGTGTTTTGTTTACCAAATTATTAAATATTTAAGTTTTTTCATTTACAATCCGATGCATTTACCATCGGTAGAGTATTGGAAAAAGCGTAAACATGTGCACAGGATAGCATGTTGCAAAAGTAACGTTAATTTTTCTTTTAAATAATGTGAGAATGTAAAAAAAAGGACTCGTGTGATAACGAGAATATTTTTTCTTTGTAAGAGATTACACATAAAAAAACAATTTTCGAAGAAGCCAAACGCTTTCTTTCTTGAAGAGGGACGAGTTCCGAAGATAATTGTTACAATTCTTCAATTAAATTCATCCCGACACAAGCAACTTCACAAGTAATTCAACTTTCATTTAATTAAGTTCTAAATTAATTACAAATGCTCTCATTAGAATTATGAAACAAAGCCAAGGTTTTGTTTCAAATTAGTCACAAACCGGTATCCCGATAAAAATTTAAAACTTTTTCCATGTAGCTGTGTTCAACTTAACCCTGCACAAAAAAAAAACCTTCGACAAACTGAATAAGGATTCTATTTACTTAGATTATATATCTGAATATTGTAGTTAATTTATCATACATGCAAAATATATTAAATTCAGAAGCAACAGCTGTTAAGCAAATTTGAAAAATCCACTGAACTAGATTGAAATAGAAATCTGAAAGCTGCAGAGGCAAAACGAAATTCCATACGTCATCCATCTAATCCGATTGCAGTGCAGCACACGAGTAATGTGACGTAATTGCTTATAATACCTAGATGTTTGTTCAGTGCTATGTTACAGATAAGATAATCCGGTCTTGCTTTTTTCCGACTGTCGAAAACAGACGATTTTTGTTACAAGCTGTAACATTCCCTCCTCGAAAGATAAAGAAATTTCGAAAATAATCAACAAAAAGAATTTTTTAAATAAAAATTATGTCTGCTTTTTACAATTAACATCTAAAGTTGTCGTAAAAAAAATTAAAAAAAAAAAAAAAATGCTACTTTTTTTTATATATAAAATTAAGTAGTGCGCATGCATAAATTTCATTCAGTTTATTAAAATTTTGAAAATTATTATTAAGGCAGTAAAAATTAGTATAATTTAATTATTAAACAAATTTTGCATTAAAAAACTGCCATTATAATTCCCAAAATTTCAACATTTATTATAAATTAATATCTCAAACAGGGGGATCACATAGAGAAAGATGTTTTTGCATTTTGAAAGTATCGAGTTCAATTCTGACCCAGCCAAGGAGCCGTAGCATTCGCCAATAATGGCCGGGGCATGTAAAATTTGTGGTAGTGACAATGTCCTCCAAGCGAAATGATACCTCTGAGGATGGCAGGACAAATCTGTTAGATTTTCTGTTTGATTTTTTATATTTCATTGATGTTACTACAATGCTTTAAATATCTTAAATGTTGTCCGATATTTAGTTATAATGAATAAATGTTTGATTAAATTTTCTTCATACAACAATTACGATATAATGTCAAGCCATTATCAAAATAATCGAATTATTTAAAAAAAATTTCAGTATTTACCACTGCTCAGAAAATTATTACAAATATTTAAAAAACACTTTTTCAAAAACAATTCATTTCACTTCAATATTAAAAGGTTTTTTTTTCCCCCCTTTTTAAAATGTTTACTATAAAGAGAAGACAGATTAAACACTCAAAGTTTTTCATTTGATAGTTAACAACACTTCTGTTTGCAAAAAGCTTTTTTATTTATTGACAAGAGCGTTATTGTGCACTTAATTTTTTTTATAGAGCAATCTGAATAATTTCCTCAGTTTCTTTAGAAGGATTCCCTTGCTAACACATTCATTCACACATAGAAAACTAATATTGGTTTTCAACTCGAAATTGACTTTCGTGGAATTTGACAATATCAGCATATTATTTGGAAACTTCAGATTTAAAAAAAAAAATTGTTTAAATCACACTTATAATCACTGAGATAAAATAAAAAAAACTGTCAATATTATTTAAATCGTATAAAACAAAACTTACTGTTTGGATTATTTAATTTAAAATAGGCTAATCAGAATTACATGAAAATTTTATATAATTTCGTAATTAAATGCATCTGCTTAAATTTAAAATTTAGAGCTAAAATTTTGTATATATATAAATATTCCGGAAAATTTTCACAAAAAAATATTACTGCATTTAGCAAGATTTAAAAAATTATTCTTTCGGCTTTATAGTACAGAAAGAAAAACTGTAAGTAAAGCGTACTAGCATCGTAGAAAAAAGTACGTGCTAAACTGCTGTAGTAACCATTAGATCCATAGTATTAACTGTGACTTGTGTTAGATATTTCCTTTATTTAGTTAAGATAACCACATTCTACGAAAGACTTCTACAAATAAGCTTTTCACGTAATAAAGAACTTCCCTTGCAGAAAATGATGCTTCTAAGAGTTTTTACTATAAATTATTGAGGACACAAGTTAATATCCTTTCCTAATGATTATTTATGTATTATCAAGCTACATTGCATTAGAAAGAAAAAAATAAAATATATATATATGTTTCACGAATTTTCCCTTTTCCAAATTTGACGCATCAAAACTAACACCCACAAATACATTCTTTTATTGTTTAACTTTACAATCACAGTTAAAAATTTAACCGTCGCACACGCGTTAGAACACCTCATTGTTCTCTATCTCTTCATCAGTTCTCTATCGACGTATCTCACCGATAGATATCGAAGATGAGATGCAGTCGACGACATTGTTTAATTGACCAAGAAGTTCAAAAGAAGCGACGATTTTCTAGTTGGGAGGCCATTCGAAAACAATTTTTAAGCCGCTGCCAAAATAGGAAAAGTAATTTTTTAAAAAAAGAACAATTGTATAATTCCGAAGAAAATCGTCTGAAAAAAAGTTATACCGCAGACGAGATTTCAAATGTAGGCGGTGCCAATGGCAATAACCTGTTTAAATCATGCTTGGGTGATAGATATAGTATTGTATTTTCTTTTTCCATTTCATTTTCTTTATATTATGAATGAAATGTAGAAGACCGACCTTGACGTACACCGAAACGTTTCTGCCTTCATAGAAAGGTGAAAGAATAGGGTACATTTTATGAATTTTGAAATGCAGTGTGACGGACATGAAAGAAAGTAAGAAAAAACACTTGTACTCTATTACTTAGAAATAAATAATCTCAATTAATCAAAATTAAATAATAAAAATAAAAACCAATCAGATATTTTGTGTTATTACCCTTTATCATAATTCGGCTTGAGAAAATAGTTTCTGATAAATTTCGAAAGAAAAAAAGTTTTTCAGATATTCAAATAAATCTAGTTAGCATATCCCTTGAATCCTTTTAATTTTCGCCAAATACAATCAAATTTGGTGATTGTATTTGGTGCAAATGTATAGTGTTACTGTCAAATGTAACAATACTGGAAAATGTATACTGCTACTGTCAAATTGATACAAATGTGTAATGTACTAAAGTACCTTTATCTATTCATACAAGGGGTATAAAAAAATGGTGTTGTAGGTTAAGTTTATGGCTTAACATTCGTTTCTTAATTTGGCTTGTTGTTGCTCATTGGTCATTTTTTGCACACGAGGGCTATAACTCGACTGGAACAACAGTATATTCCGAAACACTACACAAATTCAAACCCACAGTGGGATTCGAACCCATAAACTATTGAACCGAATAACAGAACGATAACCACATACGGCTGGCAATTCGAACAAACAATTTTTAGAAATGCAGGCAAATTCAATGGAGGGCAAAAGTTCAATGTGAATAAGCATCCACTCCCAAGGAAGGAGTTGATTTTCTGAATAGAAGGCCTGAATATTTATAGAGTTCAACAGATAAATAAGTGGACCGAGCTAAAGCATTAAATTACAAAATTTATAGGCATTAAATCTTTATAAGTTTTGTAATTAATGCCAAATCTATAGCCAGATTTTTTTCAAAAATGAATATTGAAATTAAAGAACATTTTTAATTTCTATATCCATTTTGAATTGAATTATAATAATTATTTAATACAATATATAAATATATTGTATAATATATATATATATATATATATATATATATATATATATATATAATAATATTTTATATATTTAACTTCATTTCTAGTTTAAAAATTTTGAATGTATGAAAATAGTGTAAAAACTGTTTAAGTTAAATCAGGAGATTTGATGTTAATCAATCCTTTTTCTTACTTTGCAAAGGAATTCAATAAAAACTGGTGAATCGGCTAATTTTAAATAAAATAGTTATGCCATCTTTCTTGATTCAAAAACATGGTTGATTATATATTTGAGAAATAATCACGCGTTGCGGTCTTTCAAAGGAAATCTTTCTTAGCGAACAATTTTCTGGAAAAGCACATTTGGCAAATTACTTAAAATTATATCAATCAAGTATTTTAATTCAATTACGTGGCGTTTATACTAATAGTTATTTAAATGTTTTTTCGAAAACTATAGTTTTCGACTAATAAAAACAAAACGGTGCATTGAAAATGTGTTGAGTTGAAAATACCATTGCATATCTATAAAATATCTCTAAATTTATATCTTTTAAACATTTAAAAATGATTCTAAAATTTAAGTTGTTTCAAAATTTTAATGTATTCGTTGGTAAAAAAATGCTGAATTTTTTTTAAAATTTAAGTACTTTTTCATCTATTAATTCTAAACAGGTCAAATTTCACTTGATTTTAAAATAAAAACACTGATTTAAAAGCTACATTAGAAATAACACCTTTTCGCAGCCACGAAGTAGCAAGAAAGTGGTAAATCGGAACACTTCCAAGCACCCCCATCAACAGAATGCATGCGGAAACCAAAAGCGCAGTATCCATAGATCTCTTGTATTTCAACAATGGTTTGTTTGAAAATCAGCGATCATTTTTTGCACGCGAGGGCTAATTAGATTGGGACGCGCAGTTTAAAGTGGATTCCGAACTATTACAAATATTCGTGCCCTACGTGGGAATCGACAATACGACAGAGCCTAGAGACCTAGCATTCAGCTGCCAGCTTTATTCAGCAATGGCTGGAATCGAACCCAGAACCTTTTGCTCTGAAGAACATTGCTATATTATTACTACGCCACGATGAGCATAAGAGTGATATTTATAAAAATGTTGCTTTTCATTGTTTGATAAAAATGAGTCCATAAATTTATTTATCTGTTTCAAAGCATAACGCACACGGTTAAGATCTCGCCAAAATATTTTCCAAAATTTGCAGGCTTTGGAAATAAATATTATTTTTTAAATATTTATTGTTTATCCGTGTTCAATAAATAATAAAAGTTCGAAAAACAAAACTCTAAAATCTTTCTTATTTATTTCATTAACGAAGAGCTGTTATTTTAAAATTTTTTATTCCCCCCCCCCACAGGATAACACAAGTATTTATCTCGTGACGTCTGTCAAACGATAAATCCTTCGTTAATCCGTTGCCAACGCCATCCCACACTCAAAATGGTCGATATCGATCAGATGAGCCAATTATTAGACTTTGAGACAAAACATTATTTTAGACAAAAAAAGCCAACCTAAGTTTTGATAAATAAAAGCAACACAAAATTCTAAATAGAGGTACTTATTCTTATGACGTATAACATCTCCAAAATTACCTCTTTGTTTTTCAAAATGGCAGATTATTACTTCTTAAAAGGGTTTGAAATTTGGCGTTTGTTTTGAAAATAGAAACTTTTCTTCTTTTTAACTAATTTTTTAAATTTTACTAAAAGATAAAATATAGTTAAATGAAAAAATAATATACATTGTTTATGGGCTAATATAAATGACTCATCACATAAGCAATTATATTGTATTTAATAAATATAATTTATGGACATACTGTTTATAATGTTCTAATCTTAAGCTCCAAATAAAAAAAAAATACAGTAAATAAATGGACTGTATAGAGTTCATGGGTTTATATAAATAAAATTTGAAATTAGTTTATATAAATTATAATATTTTTAATAATAATTTAGGGACATCTTAATAATTTTCGAACTCTTATGGAAAAACAATAAATAAATGAAAAAATATTCTTTTTAAAAAGTATCATGTATTCTATAAGAGTTGAATCACCCATTTAAAATCGAATGTGAGTCACATACCTAATTAAGAACATATTTAAAAAAAATTCTTAGAAATGTTTCGTTTTTTTTTTTTTTTTTTTTTTTTTTTGTTTAAATACTCTATGCACGTTCTGGAATCAAGATTTAACTCTTGCGCAAACAAAAACATTTTTTTTTTCAAAAACAATAAGATAGAAAATAAAGTGGAAATTCGGGATAACAGTTGCATCCTTTTCCTTGGATGGGATTTATACAAATTAAACTTATGAGATCAGAATTTTTAATTCCGTAGCTTAAAAAATTATTTAATTTATTTAGCAATGAATTACAAATAAAAATTATTCAAAAGATTTTGTATTAGACTTTAAAATTATGTGAAAGTTTAAAAAAAATCAATAACAGAATGTCTTAAGATAAATATATAAGTTGTTATTATGAACATAAAAAAATTTCCCCAATTATTTACAAGCAACTGATTAGGTACTTTGCTCATCGGTCATTCTTGGCACACTAGGGTTAATTAGATAAGTAATTAGATAGTGGATTCTAAACCCCAAAGAATATGCAAGCTCAAGGTGGGATTCGAACCAAGAACTGTTGAACAGAAGACGAGAGCTCTAACCATTCGGCTACATGGAATTGAGCTATTAATTTAACTAGTGAAAAATTACCATTTTTTAGAAATGTTGTTTGTCACTTTTTTTGTTTCTGAAAAATTAAGCTATTCTGTCAGACATAATAAAACTTAATTATCCAATAAATTCAACCAGGCATAATTATTTTAAGAATATTTTAATAATTGTTTATTAGAAAACTGTTTAATTTGTAAGTTGGTTTGTTTATTTTATTCAAGGAAGCTCCCCCATTGAAAAGTGATTATACTCTTCGCAGTAAAAGGTTTTAGGTTCGATCCTAGCCACGACTAAACAACATTTCTCCTCCAGTCAGCCTATCTAATAGTTTGAATAGGGAATGCTATTGATTTTCTTGTTGCTCGACAGTCACTTTTTGCACATGAGAGTTTATTAGATACGAATGTACTGTTTAAAATTGGTTCCGAACTAGGACAAAGATGCCCAACCAAGGAGGAAATCGAACTGATGAACTATTGTACCGAAAGCTGAAACGTTAGCTATTCGGCTGCACACATGTCAGAGTGAATGCTTGAGAGTTTTCAAAGTTTCCTACCTCGTAACACGTGAATGCAGACAACATTCTTAAAAGCTCTACCCAGAAAACAATATAAGGATACTGATAATTTGTATTACAGCTTTTTTTGTGTGATAGATTAAGTGATAATTTATGAGTGTTCCAATAAAACATTTTGCATTTATTTCTGCACGTAGCATTTTTATTTAAAATTGTGGTTAAAAAAATTATAGTACATACTTAAGTGACGAAAGTGAAAGGAAAATTGATTATATTAGACCAGAAAGACCCTTTTATAGCTTCAAATATAATAGTTTACAGCATTTAAATAGCTTCATTTTAAGGCTTACAATAATTTATATAGCAATAAAATATCATTTTTATATTGGTTGAAATGTTCCAAATTAACTATTGATATAAAAATAATAAATATTGTGTAAGATATAAATTAGAAATTTGACTCTAAGGGCGGGTT
>JAPDSC010098853.1:0-16655 GCA_026290005.1 Latrodectus geometricus | reverse complement strand
AAAAAACATATTTGAGTGGCGTTTATCAAATTGAAACATTTTATATATATTTTTTTGCCGCGTAACATTTTTTGTGATTCTTTTCACTTGAAATCTCGAATTTCTTTTGCACATTTCTCACTTCATTTCTTTTATAATATTTGGAAAAGAGACATGGATATTTTTGGTTATATTTGCATCCATTATTTAAAAGTCACTATATTAATTTTGTCAGAGAAAAATTCTTTTGTTTTATGACAGGAAGTTTTTCTGATATTAAGCAATTTTTTCACTAATGTTACTGCAATAATGTCTGAACACATATTGACAGATATTTTTATAGTCTGATAGTTCAGAAAATTTAAATTTCAATTTTTTAGGAATAAAATTGAAAAATGTAATAAGGAAACTCAAATTTTAGGTTGTAATTAATATAAGCATAAATAGTATGTCTTATAAATATTCCCAATTGATTCATTTTTTTAAGTTATTTTTGTGAATATTTGAGATCCTTTGTAAATATACTGAGTCTCTTGCGATGCTTTATTAAGTCAATTACTAATTGTGATACTGATTACTATGTAGCATGTTTTATTCGACTTCATTACATAGCTTAAGAAAATGTGAAACACCTGGATATACATTAATGAATCACAAATGTGAGAAAAATGACTTATAAATATATGAATCTAGATTTGTTATAGAATATCAATTTCATCATTTGTATTTCAGTTAATGCTTTTTATAATTAAATTTTTACAATTACAGTAAAAATTATTGCCTTTTTTAAATACACTTTAATACAGTTTCCTTAAAGCTTGAAAAAATATCAATCATAGCAAAATTCTAATTTAAAAAATAGATGTATCCAAATTAAATTATCAATAGCAAAATATTTGAAACACTATTAATTTAGCCAAAATTAGAAATACAAATTGCTTAGTGATAACTATTAAAAGTATAAAATACAAAAAAGGTTAAGCGTGAAAAATGTGTGTATAGTAAGAGAAGTGTAAAAAAACTTAATTTTTATATGGAAATTTCCTTAATCTTTCTCTTGTGAATTTCAATTATTTAAAAAATATTGTGAAATTTAATTTCTATTTTGACTAATAAATTTTTATATATTAGTCGTTCAAAAATCACATTATTTTAAAAAAAAATTGTTTTTAAATTTCACACTGATTTTATTTATTTATTTGTTTATTTTTTACCAAAACAATAGTTTTGAACAATTTTCAGAAAGTCAAATTAGATTGATTAAATATTTAGGTGAAATCAAAATATACAAAGTGATCAGTGTTTATTAATTTTCAATAATTTGATAGACAGATTAAAAAAAAAGGAGTAAGAATAAAATTTATGATTTTTAAGCTATTTATCTAATAAATTAGTAAATGAAAAAGATTATTGTTTGATTTTAATAACTTAACATACAAACACAATAAAAACAAACAAAAAAATAAATAGTTAAGAGTCAGAAATTATTTTTTAGTGGCACCAATAATAAAGGACTCTTATTAACAGAGAGCAAAATAAGATGTCAGTATAATATAATAAAAAAATAGGAATTTCTGTAAATTCCGTCTACCAAGCATGGGAGAGACACTTAAACTCAACAGTTATATTTTCCAAACAAGATTGTTTAATCAGTTGTAACTATACAAAATTCTGTAGTGGTGCCATCTATTGACAGTAATACATTCATCTGGACATTTCTCACACATTTTATTTTTGTTATCCGAAATTTTTATTTTCGATTGTTTATTACTTCCTGAGTTAATGAGTATGAATTGGAAAAAAGTGAAGGGATTTAAAAACCTATTTACATTTTTTGCATGTATTGACGACTATTTAAAAAAAACTATTAAAAAAATTAATAGTTGTTATGTGTTTTCTTCAGAATATTTTTCATAAAATTCAATTTAAAAATTTAAATTTATATATTTTTAATGAACTGCTTACTTCTTTTTATTAATATTTGTTCTTTAGCTCTTTTTCTATACTTTCATTCTTGTTCTTGGTTAGTTAAGATATCTGTCTAATTATAATTCATTCCGCTTAATAATTCATTCGGTTTGCTTAGCTGCATGACTACTGTCTTTGACGTAAGTCGTTGCTAAGCAACACCGGATCTGAGATTGTTATTGGGAGTCTCTGTTGATGTCATATTCACGTGATTTGAACAATATTTTTGATATTATTATAGAATGTTTTACCACAATTCATGATGCACATTTATTAGTCAGTCGTTGTGGAAGAAACAGAATATTAAAAGAACTTCAGAAAAAGTACAAAAAGGTTATTAGAATATTAGTGAGAATTTACTTAAACTTTGATAAAGCTATGGAAAGAAGATGAAGGTAACCAATAAAGGTCTTATTACTAGATCAATGGTTTTCAAAAGGAACACAAGATGCAAGTTTATTTAACTGACCTGCAGTTGCAATCAGATGATGATTTCAAATTTATATTTAAATATGAAGACTACTTGACGAAAGTCATACATTTGAATGATCTAAAAAATTAACACGCAGAAATTATATACCATTTAAATGGCATTTTTAATATTCGATGCCTCAGTATATTTCAAAGTGACAATGATCTCGAGTTCAGCGATCAAATTCGATAGGAGCTGTTGCAATGGATTTGAAAATTGTGCGTTACAAAACCTAGGCACAGCCAGACACTAACTTCGACTAAGAACGTTAATCAGGTTGTTAAAAATATGCTAATTCTTGGCTGGAAAGCAATAAAACAAGAAAATTCCTCTAAGGATAACGGTTTGTACAACTTATAAAAAACATGTCATTTCATGAAGGTATAAGATGCTGTCTTTTTGAAGCAATGCTTGAGATACCTTTAAACGTAGGTTTGAAGACATTGTTCTTAAATAACTCTAGCAAAAATATTTGAACAGAAAAAGAAATTCAGGCTTTCGTAAATGGCTCTTATAAAATCAACAGAGGAATAGAAGAGGATTCAAATGCAATGGTCCATTGCTAAATGATTGTGTAACTGTAGTTAATTTTGTGATTTAGAAAGAGAATGATAAAGTAATTCATTTTAATGAGTCAGATATTTTAACAAGGTAAGAACAAGTAAGAGAATATAGATAAGTGGTAAAAAACTTTAAAATCATAGGCCGGTAAAAAAAAAAAGCGCTGAAAGTTTTAAAATTTGAATTTTTTTCAGATTACATTGAGGATACTGTGAAACTACTAATATCAAATGTATACCAAGAGGCATAAAGTGATCCACTAAATTCATTAGGGATAATATTAGAAATTCATAACGGAGATATAGATATACTTTTACGGACAAAACAAGGAAAACTTTCGCAGTAA
Organism: Latrodectus geometricus; assembly: GCA_026290005.1. Classification (NCBI taxonomy): domain Eukaryota; kingdom Metazoa; phylum Arthropoda; class Arachnida; order Araneae; family Theridiidae; genus Latrodectus; species Latrodectus geometricus. The sequence goes on along the minus strand of JAPDSC010098853.1, from coordinate 13,329 downwards.
TATACCAGAAATCAGTTCTCAAAAAAGCTTGAAGATTTTTTAGATCAAGAAATCTATAAGAAAATTAATTGTGTAAGAGAGAGACTGTAAAAGAAATTTATCTTTCTGAAATTCAATGTCTTTGGAAGAGGAAGGCAAATCTGATAAATGCAAATGTAAAAATCTGGAAAACTATAACTCTAAGTGTCATAATAGTCTAATGTATCTAAATAAGTAAACATACAAGTGAACATATGTAAATACTTGTTTTAGAATATAGGTTTAATTTACATTGACATGGAATTGATTTTTCCTGATTCAATAATTTAAACTGTTTTCTTTATCCAGGTTTTTAACAACACCTTGCTAAGGAAACTAATTGAATACTTTAATTAAGACCTTTAAATGAAATAATAATTAGTTCTTATTAATATAATTATCTGTAAATACTAATTATATTTAATTTTTTGTTTTGTTTAGATAAAAATATAGTGTATAAACGGGTGAAAGTGATAAATTCAATAATTTATCACATTTACTAATTTTAGTAGTGATTGTGAATAATGACCGATTATATATTATACATAATCGTCGGATTATATGTAATCACTTTTACCTCAACATATACATTACTGTTGTATGTTCTTAATGAGTTTAACTTTAAGATTTAAAACTCTTTCTTGTTCTATAATAAATTAATTGCCTTCACATATGGCATAAAATAACGAGAGATATTATAATATTTGTGTCATGTGACCGAGTAAACACGCTACTAAACTTTACCAATTCAAGTTAATTTAATTTTGTAAAAGTTTTGTAAAGAATTTTTATTTCGTAAAAATCTATCTTTTATATTCTTATATAAATACATTAATTCAATTTGAATATATTTTGTTGAAATTTATATCATTTTTGGTGATTTCTGCTTAAAGTGAGAATAATTCTTCAGATACAAAACATCATTATTTGAGAGAATAAAAACTTCATTATTCCTAAAAACCACTTACGCAGCATAATCTTTAAAAATAATTCATAAGTTATTTATGTTACAAATATTAATTATAGATTATATAAAATAATATTTTTCGACTTTATTATTTTACATTTATTACTGTAGTGTTTAAAAAATAAAAATTTTGACAAAAATTAAAAAGATTTAAAAATCAGTACAAAATACATTTTTAATATGAAAACATAAATGAATAGCTTTGCAGTTTTTAATATTAAATAATTGTATATTCTTTTATTCATACTATTCTTACCGATATATATTCACATTATTTTTTTAAATGTATCAAATGTAAATTCATTTTATTTAGAATAGTATTTTATTTAATTTTATATTAATTTTATATCTATATTGTTTAATATATATGAAAATGTCATTGCTTTCGTAAATACTGTTGAATTTTTTGTCAGGTTTTCAAAAATTAATAGAAATAATAAAAAAATTTAACAATTAAAATAAATTTTGTTGATTATAATGTTAAATTTTTTTTTCATTAATTCGTCAAAAAATCATTAATTAAAAAAGTATGAAAATTTCCTTCATGTTTTCTGCTATATAATTAGTTATCTCTCTTTTTGTTTTTTCTCATTAAATACTCATTTTTGAATATGCAATTTTATTTTAGAATGTTTCTACTACACACAATTCTATAAGAAATATTCTTGTTTAACTAAAAGCATATTTTTTCACAAAAATATTGTTCATATAATATATATATATATATATATATATATATATATATATATATATATATATACTATATTTCCAACTAGATAAGTATTTGCTCCTTGAAACAAAAAAATGTTTAGTTCTTTTGTTTTTTATTATTTCTATCAATTATCAATTGATATTTGTTGGAATACGAATTAAACATTTATCATTTATTTATAGTTTTGCCGTGGACAAAGATTGCCTGATTATTTATACATAAAACTAATGAAGAAGCCTTATTTATATAATATTTTCTAAAATAATGTACATTTTCTGATTTTTTTACTTTTATATCTGATGCAAATATAAATTCTATGAAAAATATAATTCGAGAAAAAACAAAAGCCAACATATCCTTTATTATATTTAAATAATTTTATTTCAATCACTAAATTGTATTTTTTCATTAAAAAAGTAGAATGTTGATCAATTATTTTATGAAGTATTAAGCAAATAAGATATTTATTAGCGAATTTGATAATTTTTAAATAATCAGTTTAACAATAAATGTATATATGATATTAATCTCACACAAGTATTTATATAGTTTTCATCCAAGATATAAATTGTAATATAAATTAATAATCACAAAATAAATTCATATGTTGTATGCAATATGTTCATTGACACATATCATTCCAAATATATATGCTATATAAATCATGACTACATTCATAGCGTAGAAGAAGATGTTACAGATGCTTAATTGCATTCCAAAAATAATAAATTCTCATTTGAAGATGAGAGTTGCTTCACTTATAAGCTATTCTGTGAAATTGGAAATAATATTTATTGCAAAAGTAAAGAATAAATGTTAACTAGCAAGGTTTTGAAAGAGGAGGAATTCAATTGTATTCGGTTGAGAATTTATTTTAATTTAAGTAATGCATTTGTTAAATAATTGAGAAACGAATAATTTTTACAACCTGAGACAGATTTTAGCAGCAGTTAAAGGATTACATTTCTTTCAATATTGTCTACTTAACTTTAATATTGCAATAATGGTAAAACTAAATACACATTATATTTTATCTTTATATTTCATAAATCAAAGGAATAAGTAAGAAGCAAAGTAAAATTAGTTTCAATAAAAATATTTTTATAACTGTATGAAAATGAGGGTTGTTAAAATGATAATAACATCTTAACTTTGAGAAATGGTAAAAGATTACAATTATTTGTGACAATGATAGAATATATTTTTAATTTTGTGCCACTTAATTTTATAAAATAATTCATGATATAATTAACTTTCTATTAAATCCGCATGTATTTATTAAAATAAAAACGAATTTATTTCAAAATTAATTCATTAAATTTAAGAAAAATTTGATTGCATGAATCGTCAAGTTGATTGCTTTAAAAATATTCATTTTTAAATAATTAAGTTATTGGTTGCGTATAAAAACTGCTTTGAAACACAAATTGTAATAATGCTCGAAATTATGCATGACTTTTTCAATGTACAAATATGATCTTCATAAATATTTTCCTTCAGGTACTGTATGGAAAACTTTTTCAGCACACTTTTAAAAAAGAACAATATAATTGATTGGAAAATAAATAATTTTAATAATATGCATATCTTTATTATTCCTAAATATAAATTTCCTTTTCTAAAAATTATATAACAATGGAATACATAAACGGAATTAAATGTATAAACAGATTTAACTTGGACGTATTCCATGTAAAATCTATGATTTTAATAATTTTTTTCATATTTTTTAACACTCAAGAATTTTTGTTTTTAACGGATAATGCTGAATATATTAAAATATAGAATCAAATTCTATATTTTAATATATTCAGCATTTGAAAATGTAAATGGTTTCACTTCTAAATGGAAATTGAAATTAAAATTATTTTACAAAAACAATATCAGAACAGTTTTCTTATTTCAAAAATCTAATATTTGAATTCTAATATTAACGAATATGCCATTGTAATAATTTTTTAAATTCATTGTGGGTATATTTTTACAACTCTTCCGAAAATGCATAGAAATTTATCACCTTTGGTGTAGAAAAGCATGTTTATATGAACATAATTTGACAAAAATATTTAGAACACAAATAGAAAAAATATAATTTGAATAGAAATATATAATAATCTGAAATAAAGAGTTATAGATATCTGAAATAAACTAATAACATTTAGGGGCATATGCTTATTTAAAATTGTATTATTATAGAAATTTCCTGTTCACATATAAAAAATGTTGTTCTCTTTAAGTAAAATAATTATCATTTTAAATAAGCAGAATGAAATGAGTTCTCATTTTACCGATGAAATTTTTTACAAAAATGTTTCATGACGTGTTTTCCCATGTAGTTTTTTGATAATTGGCATTGTAATTTGGGTATTTTTATTGCGCATTGTTGTTGGTAACTTTGTCATATTTTTATTTGCACTGGATGATTAAGCTAATATATTATGTTCACTAAACTAATGAAATCGTCCTAAAACAGCAAATAAAATGATTGGAAGAAATAAATAGAAAAATAAAGAAAGTGACAGTAAAAAAATTGCATGAAGGAAATTCTGAATGTAAGACACATATTTACGAGCTTGATATTATTAACATGCTATAGAATCGTTTCTTAGATACTTTCACAAAACTCTGCAGAAAAGGTAAGCGAAAAGAATAAAAAGACCGGAGAATTAGTAGAAGAAGGAATATTTGCTTAAATTCTTATTACTTTCTATACAACCACAATAATCAATTTATTATCGCATTTTATTTAATTTATGATGCAGGATTTAAAATGTGATTTATAATCATTCAGTTTCCTTGAAGTGCCTGTCCCATTTAAAACAGATGAGTTTATTTTAAAATGAAGGAAAAATATAAGCTATAATTAAATAAAAATCAAAATATTATGTCATAAAAGAATAGGGAAACAAAAGGAAATTCATCTTGCAATTAAAAAAAATTTAAAAAGAAGAAAAATATTTAGAGTATACGATTAATGATGCTGGTGGTAGCATCTTTGAATATTTAGTGAATTAGAGGCGTATATTGATATGGATATTATTTCTTGAGGAGAATAATCATCAATAACTTTTTAACATGTTTATTCTACATTTTCTTCTATGTGGCACTTTCAGTTTATTTCCTAGAGGAATTTAAATATGACACTTTTAGAGTGTATCAAAATCATTAAGGATATACATATATCTTGTGGAGAGGAATTTCGATTGTGGTATAAATATTAAATTACTTTTTAATCAGTTACTTCTTGAAGATACACCCTAGTAGAATTACATGTGATTAAGAATCAAGTGCGTCATTAGATTTAGTATCTTTTGTATACACAAATATGTTTTTACCTCTAATTAAACATAATTATTACTTAAGTTATGCTTTGTATAAATAAGATATATCAGTTTTAATGAATTAAAGTTTTAAATTATATTTCTATTTATCTCATATTATCTAATCTTATCAGCTTTCGATTGATTCTAGAGAATACAAAGGAATAAATGTTTCTACTAATCAAGATCTACCCAAGAGACACTAATAAAAGTTCATAATTATGCTTAATATTTGACAAAACATATAATAAACACTTACCAAACACTATAGTAAGTGGAGAAATGGCTATTTTGGGAAAATTAATTTTTTAGTTGCAGAAATAATACTCTATGAATGTTTGTTATTCAATGTTGAAAATGAGAAAGATATGCTATAACCTTCGTCATAGAAAGCTACACGAGTTTAGTGATCAAGCCATTTATTCAGGGTTTGAGAAGGTTTTGTCTTGCAAGAGACATTTCGATGAATGGACTGTGATATCAACCGGACTGAATGACCAGCGAAACTACTCAAGAATTTCTAGCCATGCTCCAGGAAAACTTTCCTAGAGGAATCACTTTGCGTGGTATTGACTTTCTATAAACGTCCATTATCCCGATCTCACACCACCTGCTGCCTTCTTGTGGGTACTGTTAAAGGGGAGTGTGTTCAACTATTAAGATCCACCAAGAACTGTGCCTGCATTACGCGAGCAAAGTATTTCTTTTTGCAGGAGTCTGCAGCAAATTTTGCTTCAGGATACATTTGAAAATTAGCGTGAATGACACTGTTGCGACACGAGTTGGGTCGTAAAACACTCGCTACAGCAGTAATTTCTTGAAGAAAGTAAATAAAAAATATTTAATCGTCTCTTTTCATTTTTTGTTTGCGTTATAAGACTCGAAGCCTTGGTGACTGTAACTAGTGTTCCAATAATCTGGTGCCTTACGTGATATCAGATTATTGAACAACGAGTTGGGTCGTATGTTTGAATTTATCCAGTGAGGATCCAAAGATGTTTCTTTTTACTACTTATTCACACATAACAGCACAGAGGACTACAGAAGACAACAACTAAAGAAGGCAGAGTCAAAAAGAAAGTATATATAAAATTACATAAATTCGAAACGCGCTAATAGCGCCTTTTTGGGACCGTGGAAAATCAACAATATAATAATAATAGTGTGCGCGTATGAAAGCACTTAGTGTGTATGTTAATTTTTTTGAGGGGAAATAAACTCACAGTTGACAATGCAATTTTATTCATCGTTTCAATTCAGTATTGCGTATTTAGGCACATACTATATGATTTGTTAATATTTTTAAATATATTTCTTGTTTATATATAATATTGGAAATACTTTAATTAGGCTTTTTGCAATTTTTTTAGAATGTTGCTTAATTGTATATCTTTAAATGTATTTCTTCAATTGCATATCTTTTAATTTCAAATATAAATATGTATTTCATATCTTAGCATAAGATACTCTGTATACAAAGCAGTTTACACAACTTCTTTAATATAATGCAAGTATTGGTTTTCCAAATTTTTTATTTTTTTAATAATTTCTAACGCAGAACATTAGACATCTATCATCATACTTCAATATTTTAAAATTATGAAATGGAATTAGGCACATAACGAATTTTTGTGGTAAAAAAAATTTCTTCCATTCTTTTCTGTTCAAAGAACTGTGGCAAAATTAATTTCAGTTCTTTAATTATCTAAAAATTAATTTTACTTATAATTAATGATCCCATTCTTCTTTCTTCGTATGCTTAATGGATTTGTTGAAGCTTTCAGAATTTTTCCATTAACCGAATCTAATTTTAGGTTCTATTAAATGATATTTATGTGTATCAGTGAGGAAAATAAATTGCTAGTAATGAGTACATTTAGCATATGACAACAAAATCATTAATAATGTTAATTATCTAAATAAATCACACACTGATAGCAATGAAATACTGAAAATGTTAATGGAAAACATTATTTGTGTTTGGAGAAAATATATATTCTGGGAACGTAAGCAGGGAAATAACTATCATTGTTTTTATATATTTCTAGAGGCATTCTAACATGAAATATATTTGAAATAAAAAGCAATTTAAGAATTAAACATATTTTTACTAATATTATGAAGATTTGTAGATTTTAAATTAAATTATAGTGACCCCTAAATGATATTTACATATAAAATTAAATTTTTTTAAGTGCGAGTTTAATTAACTTTAATCCAAATTTTGCTTATCAAAACTAATATCTTTGGATACTTAAGGTGTAAGGACACAAAGAAATCTATATGCAGTTTTAATAGAAGTGAAGTCACGAGTGATGAACGATCAATGAAAATTGAATCAGGTATTATAAAGCACCACATTATAGCGATGAAGAACAAAATTTATTTACTTTAATCTGCATGAAGTTAGTTTAATTTCCAGTTTAATTGAAACGTAATAAATAGAGGTTAGTATGTTATAGATACATAAAAAGTGTTTATAACATGCTGTTTGCTTCAATGCATAACATACATGTATATTAGTATATGTTGTATAAAAAAGAATAGATTTATATTTTAATTATTACATATGATTTTTTTTGTCGAGTGCCAGCCAGACTGGCAGTATAAGTGCGCTGCTCCACTCTTTCAACTGAACCGCAATTGGGTGTGGAGTCCGACTTCCTCAGTGCACACGTGCCATAGGAACCCTTTTATAGGGTAGGCAACCATTCACAATCCATTCATACAAGGAAAGAACAAAGACAGGAGAGAGAGAAAGAGAAAGTACATCCATGCCCCGACTGGGATTCGAATCCAGACCTCCCTATCCGCAGTCAGGAATGCTGACCACTAGACATAGTAAGCGGCATTACATATGATAAAATATTTTGATAAAGTGAATGCTATTTAAAAATCTTTAATTTAGTTTAGTCTTAAAATTTTAACTCTGTATCATAAAATCGAAGGAGTTACGCTATATGTTTGCAAGTCAATTTGTGATTAATTAAAAAAATGTAAATATACTTCTGTTGAACAAATAAAAGGTGGGAAATTAAAAATATGTTAAATCAATATTTAAAAGGAATTATTGAAAAAATGTTTCCCATATTTAACAGAAATCACCATGATGATTTAAAAACAAACCCATTTTATATGGGAGAACATTAAAGGTTATTTTGTAAAATGACTAAAAATGTTGTTTGAAGAATTATAAAGCAATGAAGAAGTCAACGATATAAAATCGACATTAAATACATTTTCATTTTCAGGTCAATTCCTTGAAAATTTATTTTAAGTTGCTTAAATATGAAATAATTACATGGTGGTCGAATTCGGACAGCACATTGGGAATACTATTGGAATTTTCGCGTGGAAGAGAATTGGCCTTTGCATTATAGTCAGCATACTTATTAACCACTATTTTTGCTTAATAACGCTGGTCATTAACTGTAACTCTTCGATAATTAAGGTCTCTCTCATTTTTTGCTTTTATTCATTCTTTTCATCTCATCTTTTCCCTGATATACATTGAAGATGTCCGATTTATGTCGGCACTTACCTGGAACATGGTATTCTTCAGACAGTAATGTGTTAACTTTGCTGGGTAACATCTAAATAGAGAGCCACATAATTTCTAAATAATTGGCTTAAATATTTTGTTCTTGCATTCAAATAAATGCTTAATATATTTATTGATTATATAGAAATTTAAAATTTGATACATAAATTTTGGGAATGCAGTCCACAAATAATTTAAAAATCTTCATTAATAGTCTTTCAAAGGAAAGTCAGCAATATAAAATTGATATTTAAACTTTCACAACAGGATTAGCGTAATGGGTGTAAAAGTATTTAAAAAAATAAAAGTGTAAGATCTATATCATAAAAGGTGTTGTAGTTTAGCTTAAATTTAACTTAATTATTTGGAAATATGTTGTTGCTAATATTCTTTTTTAGATCTTATTTAGATTTTTTAACATTTGTAGGTATTACAAACCAGCGATTTTGCACAATGATTATTGCGTTCAATGTTATAATAGTCTACATTAAATTTCACGTTAAAGAAAAAGTACACTTGATAAAGTTAAAGAAAATCAAAGTGAATCCTTTCTTTAGTTCAACAATAGCAAAAAGTATTTCTAAACTCAAGATAATGTACCGAATGGAAGTACTCTAAAATTTCAAGTTATGATATTTTACATAATTAAAAAAATTATATATATATATACCTTTGAAACATCTGAATTAGAAAATAACAAATATGATGATAGTATTCTCATGTTCATGACAAAATATATATTTTATGATCCTAATAACATTACACAGCACTTTAAAATGGTGCAAGGTGAAGACGCCTTGGCATAGAACTAGTGGATATTCTTTTCCTTGATGCTACAGAGTAGGCACAGAAATGCTTCTTCTCCTTCCGCCAGACAATATGGCATAATAATACATAATACATATGGCAATAATAATACAAAATTTCTGGCAAATATGTATTGGGTTGTTCGGAAAGTCATTTCGTTTTCCCCATCTGAATAAATATTTTGCTAGTGAAAACCAACCATTTTGTGAGTATAAAAACATACTACGACCAGAAAGATGGTAAAAAGTATTAGACTAGAATATTGACAATATACAATTTAGTAAAATACTTATTCCCTATATGTTTTGCATTTTCATATAAAACAAAATAACTTTTCCAACAACCGAATAATAAAAATAAGACATTGATTTATTTAAAATTTCGAGCAAAGATAAATTTAAATACAAGCAAATATTTAAATTTATCTTTGCTCGAAATTTTTAAACTATTTTTTGAGACACACATTAAACTTTTTGTATATATATTTCAATCTATCAGAAAGAAAACAATTTCCTTATTCCAACTTGCAGTTTTGCATAGATCTAAAAAAACGTTTCGAATGCTAATGATACGTGATCTGATCTTTATTTTAATGGCATGTCGTAGGCAGTTTATTTTGGCTATTCAAAGTGGAGAAGCGTCAGATAAGCTTAAGCCATTCTCAAACTGATAGATGGCGTATAAGGTATTTAGAGATTAGAGAGACTTTCAGTTGATCGCTTGCGAGGCTTAATAGGCCTTAATATAGTCTGTGCTGGCCTTAATAGGCTTGGGAAAGCAGATCGTGACGAGAAATATCATGAGTCGTATCTGTTCAACGTGCTTTTCTGAATACCCACTTTAGTTATACTGATCCTTTCAGTATAAGAGAGTTACATCAAGTTAGAATATTCGAAATTACTTTAATCACTTGCTGTTATTTGTTTTATATCACAATTTCCTGGAATCATGTTATTTACTTTTCTTAGCATATGTGATTTATTTTCGATATATATATGTATAAAATCCTATCTAGTTTAGATCATGTGAAAAGCAAGGTAAAGTAGTCTTAATCTATTAGAATTTAGAAATTTTGGTAAAATTGTATCGTTTTATTTCCCAGAATTTCTTAAAAGTAGAAAATTTAAAAGAGGCAGATTAAAATGATAAATATAATTTTCATATAATATCATTTATTTTTTATTTTATGGAGGGCAAATGAATATGCCTAAACAGATAGGCAAATACCTTCTAATTACATATCGTATTTAATAACTCATGGAAGATAAAATGATCAAGTTCTTGCAATTCAAACGAAGCAAAAAAAAAATTACTTGTAAAGGAAACTGAAAAAAGAAAAACGAAATACACATATATTTCACTTCTTTTTTCTTTTTTCTTCATAACTAGCAAAATAGGTTCAATTGCCCAAATTATAATAATTTTAAGCAAATTTTAAATAGAGAATGAAATGTATTTAAACTCTTGTTATTTGCTTAGAGTTTCGAAAGTTTTTTTCTTTCTATTTACCAATTTCTCTCTTTTTTTATAAGATTGTCTGTCAGTCTCTCTATTTAAATATAATTTTTTCAAGAAGTTAAATTATTCAGTTCAGTGTAATATTTCACTATTATGGATAATTTTTTAATGTTGTTATGAGACTAAACTCAATATTATTTGAAAATATTTTTAGAACTGTATTTATGATTGCTGATTTACTGTTCTTAAGAATTGGCTGGAAAAGTGCACTAAATTTTTTAAAAAAAAAACTTGTATTAAAAGTGCATAAAAAATGAGAAGTACTTTTTTGAATGATGGAATCTAGTTAATAAAAAGTTGATAATCATACAGAATTGTTAATACTATTTAAGTTGGCTAAGGAAACAAGGAAAATTATACATTCACTAATAACTTACTGGATATTAAAATTGTTGTTTCAAGAAGGAATACAACTAACAGACGGAGTGTTATTGAAGACATATGTAGTAGTTGAAAAATACATCTTAAAATATTTTAGCAAATTTAAATATAGATCCTGATAATTCAAACTTAATAGCCATCTCTAGTAAAAACTGAACTTATTCATCTCATGAAGTCGATCAAATATTGGAAGACATGTAAGAATACTGCAGACCATACAGCTTTATACTATGTTCGAATTCCCTAGTTGTCATAATTAACGAGTATAAGTGTATTTGTCACTCGAAAACCCTGAATTGATCAATTGTTTTTATTAAGTCAAGAGAGCTTTATCGCAATGTAAGCTGCCAATTATTTTATAAGGGAAAGTCAGGTTGATGTAAACAATGGCAACAAAATATTGCACATTGTCTTGTTGAAACGAGTTCACGGATGCATCAATGATACGACAGTGGCATGCGATTTGACGATTTATCACTTCATAAATATAACGGTTATTGTTCTAAATATAAACATTGAAAACAAAAAGAGATCAAGACGTACATCCATTGTCAGTTCTTACCATTACTATTAGTAATGAGTCAGTATAACGATGTCGATTTCTATTTACCAATATTCAATTTTCACTATGCCACCAAACAGAGAAATATCAATCATGATGCTGCATGTGAACCAGGATTCATCTAGAAAATCAACATAAAGTCAATTCTGATTTCCAGTTTATCATACCATAACTACACCCTTGTCCGTGATAAAGCATCAAAGTGTAACTGAAGACATGGCCGTTGAAATGCCTATAGCTTATTTTTCTGCAAGCGTCGTCGAATCCTTCGTATTGTCACACATAGTAACTTCTGACAAATAATTTCATTTCTTTACTCAAAGTTTATGACATCTTTATATGATCTTTTAAGGTTATTTAGATATTATGTATACCTTTTTTACTTTCAAAGATGAGGGTTGTTGAGAACTAGATCGATGTTCCACATGACTGCCAGGAATATATTGATTCCATATTTTGTTGGCAATCACGAGTTACCACAATTATCAGCTGAATATAGAAGCAAAAAATCAATATTTAAATTAAGATTAATCACAATCGTATCAGACGAAAATTTGAACTCTTTTAAGCTTTAGTACGTGCTGACAGACATTTCCTTTTTTTCCCCATGAAAAATAAGAACAAATTTTTTCCTGAAGACGAGATTTCAACAAAATTTTTTTATAGAAAACTTTCAGAAGATTTATTTTTCAGTGCATATTGAAGTGCGGTTTCTGTCTGTTTTCATCCTCGTAGTGCACAGTCTAATGGTCTAAAGTTATTGATATTTTAATATCTACTACTTAAACTGCCTTCAAATTTCATTGATAATGAGTCGTATTTATGAGGCTAAAGGTAGGAAACCCAGATAATTTCCAAACACATACTCTAAAGACAGACATGCAAAGTCAAAAGTACAGTATTTCTCTTTCATTGTTTGAGAGTAACTGGAGTCGAATCCTGGACCTTTTGCTGTGAAGAACGCTGCTTCATGTCAATAAGTTGAAAAGTTTATTATTTACAAGTGACATTAAATTCTCTGAAACAAAATTATTATATATATATCCCTTTATTTAGAGTCTTTATCCTTTATTTAGAGTATGCCATAACTGTTAAAAAACGAAATTTTATCATGAAAATTAATTATAATAATCCTTAAAATAATTCATAATGGTAATAATTATATTCATCAAGCATACATGACATTAACAAACATAATAATTTTCAAAATAAAGAATCAAATAAATAACCCAAGAAAACTCACTCATTTTAATACTATTTTCAAAGCGTTTCAAATTTAATTAATTTAAAAACTAATTTAAAAGCTTATTATTTTCAACGTTTTGATAATTTACCATATGTCATGTCTTAAAATATTCATTATATGTAAACACACACACACATATGAGTTAGCCTAATGTAATTTGTCACTGACTATGCTTGCGTCATTTATGTATTTTAATAAGTCAAAATTTCATTAATTGATTAAAATAAGAAAAAGATTAGCATTTTTAAATCTATTTA
>JAPDSC010098844.1:40383-60657 GCA_026290005.1 Latrodectus geometricus | reverse complement strand
GGCATCAATAGCCAAAAATAAAAGGAAATGATAAAATAAACATTGGCTTGTATTTACAAATACAAACTTATGTTTCTTAAAAATGCAATTAATTTTATTAGAAGGCTTGGTTTCATCTAACAGATATTATTTCTAAAAAATAATTGTGTTTAATTTTGATCAAAACGAAATAATCTTTCTTTACTCTTGCCTGAATTTCATCTAATTGTTCCTTGCTTTAATATTTAACTTAAATGGATGAATCATAAGCTAAAGCTTTTTTGTATTAGATATACTTTACGCTAAATATTTTAAACTCTAATAGTATTTAAATAAGAATGGTTTTGGTTAGATTTAATTGACATACTTCTTGTATGATATTGATCAAACTATTTTTGTGTAGAAAATTTAGAGTTGTCTTTGGAATCAGAAACTATATTATAAATATTTAAATTTAATACATTTGTTTCATATTTAAGTAAATCAGATAAAGTATTTGTAAATTTTTACCATTCTTAATTTGTCATAATATTTTAATTCATTCAAATTATTTATGAAATATCATTATGTATCATATACTGAGTTATGTAGATAATGTATAAATGGAGCTAATTCCTTAAATAACTATCCAAATATGTAATAAGTAATCTTTGTATTAAAAATAACTATTTTCTTTAAATAAGGCTAATGTGATTCAATCTTTTGTAAACATTGCATTATTAATCGGTAAAATTAAGCAAGTTTACACGTTTTTTATTGTGATACATTTATCTAAATAGTTTTTAAAGCAATAGTTACATATAATTTAAATTTAATTCAAAATTTAAGAAACACTGTTTATAAAATTCAAATTTCATTCATTGAGCCTCAAAACAAAGTATAATTTTTATCTAATTAAATTAAAACTATATTTATCCATGTAAATTGATATTACTACTATTAATGCTAAAATAATGTGTACATGTTTTCAGTCATTTAAATTTTAAATTTTTATTTTTTCCTGAGAACTCTCTATCAATAATCAGATATCAATCATGAATCAATTGCAAATCAAAATTAAGAAATACAAGTAAATGTTTTTATATAATAAAGCGTAATAATTTCAATGTACAGACCATACAGTTAAAATAATGAAATTGTAAACAATTTACGTTATATACTAAAGACGATATATATATATATTATAAATGGATAACATGATTTTAATAGTTCACAAAATATTACAATTTCAACAAATATTCTTTTAATCTACCAAATATTCTAAATAAGATAAAAAATAAAATATTTTCTATTATTAGCTATATTTGGCATTAATAATTTGTAAGCGTAAATAGTATTTCAAATTAGTTGTAAATATAAAATGCGATAAGTATAAATAAATAATTTGTATTTACTGATTTTTAAATTTTCTAGAGAAATATGGTTGGACTGTCTCAATTAATAGAGCACACAAATTTCAATGAAAAACAGAATTTTTGACTATATATCCTAATTTTCTATTTTAGAATGTTCTTTTGAATTGAAAGTTTCTTGTTATTTCATTAAGAGTAAAATGAAAGATTATTAGAATTATTAAGAGTAAATAATAAAGTACATTTATTGATATTTTATATATTTCACTTTGTAATTGAAACACTCAATTGAGAGTCTATATATTGCAAGTCCGTTTATCAAAGAAATCTTACGCGCATCTGTACTATAAGTTAATATAATAATTATTATCAGTACGCCAATCTGGATATGATAAAATAAGGAATACTCCAGATATAAGCAAATCAGATTGAATAAAATAAAAATTGCATCTTAATTTTAGACTTTTGAATTATCAATTTGTATCATATAAATTATTTTCATTATTGTGTGGTATTAAAATATTAATCTAATATTTTAGTTTATGAATTCCATTACATGACACATTTATTTTGAATTAAGCTAAGCAAATATTCTAAGTTTAAGTCTGTTAGGTGTCAGTATTAACAAAGTTTTTTAAAATAGAGTAGCCTAATATAATTTTAGAGTTTACTTAAAAATATACATTGCGTAAATGTTTATATTTATAAATTATAAATTTTAATAAATTATTAAAATTTTGAATTTTATTTTCTAAGCAAATTTTTATATATGTCAGTATTTATAAAGTTAAGAGTCTTTCGAAAACAACAAAAAGTCAAGGAATGTAATTTACTTAAGAATCATTGAGTTTGATTTTATATGTACTTGAAAAAGGAAAAAAAGGATTGAACATATTATTCCTTTTAAATTCGAACAGACTTTACAAAGATCTTTTAGAACTAGAAAGCAGAACTTCACTCAAGAAAGGAGAAAATTTAAAGAAAAGGTTTCTCGTGCAATGGCAATGTAGAATAAGTTATAAATCAAAATCAAGTTTAACAAAAGCTTGTTGCAAGTGAAACGATTAATCTCCGGTTCTCTACTCAATAAATCCCTAGCGTTGAGTATACTATGTAGAATGCAAGCTATTTGAAATGGAGAGAATTGCTTTTCTTTATTTTTAGCAATAAAACTTATTCTAACTAAAATATACCAGAATAAAAAGGGCTGTTAATGTTTATAATCCATATCTAAATCATTATAAAGGATCTTGTACTAACAATTAATATATTATGAAAATTATGCTAAGATATTATAATGAAATATTAGCATTTAATGAGCATAAGGACGATTCAAAATACTTTATTAAAAGTTTGTTTACATTATAATAATTTGAAATGAATTTATTTTGATACTTATAAGCTTAATTGATACCAAATGCAGGTAACTATACTAAATAGCTATTTAATACAAGTTCTTTTTAAATGAAGGTAATCGCGTTCTATAAGAAAATCAATCGTGTATTGTAGTTAAATTTAAAAGAGAATTTAGCAGTTTAAAGAGAATGTTTATTTAACAAAAATAAAAAATGTTCATAAAATTGTTGAGGCAAAATCTTAGCAAAAATAGAAAGTTGCCATCATATCTACGAAATTACTAGAAGACCATTTTGTAAGCTAAAAAGAAACAACTTGAATTTTGAACATTTTATTTTTTCTTGATGCATGTAAGAAAATTTGCACTTCGGTATTGGTTGCATATAGTTGAATCAATTTTGTTCCAAGTTGCAAAAATAACCTCTTTTGTAAGTACTAAAATTAATATTTTCTTTCAGATTCCTAATAGACGGGATTGCAGAATGATGGAAAATGAAGAGATTGTTGATAGAGTGCAATGGACTGAAGACAGCAACCTTTTCGCCAACATTACAACCACCATTTACCCATCCATGCCAATTTCATCCTTACCATCAACAACAGAATCATTACCAGTTGATTTACTACCCACCGAAGTATTACGTTACATACAGCTATCATCTCTTGTGCTCGTCACTGCCTCTGGTCTTGTTAGCAATTTTCTGGTCCTTTTGCTTTTTTATCGAAAACCTACGCTCAGGAGCTTTTCTAACCGATTCGTATTGAACTTATCTGTATCCCATTTTTGGCAATGCATTCTCACCCTGCCTGCTACAGTCATGTCCGTGGCTGCGGGAAAATGGTTGCTAGGAGATGTCATCTGTTACATTAGTGGTTTTTTCTTCACTGCCCTAATTATCACTTCAGTTTTATCTCTCCTACTTATTGCCCTAGATAGAAATTTTGCTGTCAATAGTCCTTTACATTATTCCATGACCATCACTAAAAAACGCACAGGTTTCCTAATATTCCTTACATGGTTCATCGGTGCGTTAGTAGCTTCTCCCCCTCTCTTTGGCATTTCAAACATAAAGTACAGACCATCGTGGCATATGTGCACTCTGGAGTGGGAAGAAAATGAATCTTATAGTTTAGCTTATGGAAGCATCTTAATTGTTTTAGGGTTCATGGTACCGTTTCTCACGACTATATGTGTTTATTCATCAATGTTTCAAGCAGCAAGGGATAACTCGGAAAGAGCCCGTAAACATAGTGTGAATAGTACTATTGTTGAATCAGCATTACCAGAAAATAGCAAAGTATCTAACGTACCACAAAAGAAAAAGTATAGACGATGGAGCTCAGGGTCTAACCAATTTTTCGGAGAGGAATGGAAAGCTGTGAGAACGGGATTACTTGTCGTAATGACTTTTACATTCTGTTGGCTGCCATATTTCACAGTTACGTCACTGGAAGCCTATTTTTATGCCAGCAATAAAATTCCAGATTATGTTTTATTTCTGGTTATATTATGCTCTTCCAGTGCTTGTGTTATAAATCCTTACTTATATGTATTTAGAAATAAAACTTCACGTAAGCATATTAAACAAATAATCTGTCCTTCAAATCTTTCAAAGAACAAAAAGTGGATCTTCCAAAAAGAAACTAGAGATAAGAATAATCAAGCCTCCCTCAATCCTTGCATTTTAACAGCTAGTCTTGAAAATGAAGGTTCGGAAAAAGTTAAAGCTTTACCTGCATTGTATCAAGACATTGATGGTCATTGGCAAGTTTTTAGTACTTCTGAAGACAGAAGTAGAGAAGATCTAGACGAGACTGTGTCTAATGTATCAGATGATGACTTTTTTGACGGAGGAATACACAGTTTACCAATAAGGAAAAATTTTAAAGGAATAAATAGCAATGTTCAAGCCATATATAATAATTCTTTTATTCGCAGTGCATCGTTAAAAAACACGAATATATCTCAAGCTAATCCTACAAATAAGCTTTTGCTATTTCGATTGAAAACAAGTTTGACACGAGATTCAACGAGTAGTGACACTACTGACAACTGCAGCATATCTCTAGAAAGCAATAACAGCAATGAACATCACCCTGATTCTGATGTTATAATGCCTTCTCGGAGAGGGATTGGTAAGTACCTTTTCAACACGTCTGAAGAACTCTACGATTCAAGACCAGCAGTAGCGTATCATAAAAAGTCAACTGGTACGTTGGTTGAAGATTATAAACTTCCAAATGAGACTAGAAAGACCATGTCTTCTTTTGGAAGTGAAAGAAGAAAGTCTTTCATCCACAGCCATATTAGACATAAGAAATCCAGCGAAACTACTTTGACATCCTCAACTACGTCTGAAACTATTGATTCATCCTCTGGAAATTCAACTAAATCCAGTAAAGGAGGTGTTCGACCAAAATTGATAAGACAAGTTAAAACTATAGAACCCCCAGATGATTATGGTGAAATTTAAGGATAGTTGTTCGTTAAAAATTTTTAAAAAACGCTTATCGCAACATTTATAAACTATTTGTTTATTTATTATACTGTCATCAGTTTGTGTTAATAATGTTAAATCCGTTTATTGTAAGACATTTGTGTTCAAATATTAACTATGAATGTTGAGTGTCAATTATAAGAGTATTTATGAATTTATGTTTTTATAATACGTGAGACATAAAGATGCTTTCTTTCGAAGTGTTATCATGAGTCTCACTAAAAAGGTAATTTAGAATACTAGAAAATATTTAAAAAAGTAATGATTGATAAACTAATATTACGATACATAATACAGCTTGCAAAAAGGTGTTTCAATATAGCAAATGCACCCAAATACCATATTTGAATATCAATGACAATTTAGCTAATGTGAATGCATTGAATTTAATCTCGACCTATTTGTAATAAATAGCGTTATTTACTTCTATTACTTTTAAATGACATTTTCTAATATTAATTAATTTAATACTATGTAATTTAATTTGCTGCACAATGTATAAAATGCTTTAAATAGTTTCCATAAGCTTTATTGTCTTGTAAAACATAGTACTGTTCAAATATAATATCCATCTGTAGCAATACTTGCAATAAAAGTTGCAATATTTAGTTTGTTGTCAGACTGAAAATTTCAGTTCACGTTATAAGCAAGCAAGCAAAACTCTTCCGCATGTGTGCCATTTTTCTTACTGGAGCTAAGAGTATGCGAAAAAGGAAACATTTCTTTTGTTTTACGAACACGTTTTAGATGATTAAGTGTGTAAAAATGAGCTTGAGTTTACGTGAGCAGTGAAATAAGTAAGCTAACTTAGACCATGGTGTAAAAAGGTGCTTCGATTGAAAATGTAATAAAATTTCTTGATATTCCAAAACAACCCTTAAATATAAATTTTCAATCTTTTTTAAATTTGCAGAATTTTATGATACAATAAATTAATCTTGGTTATTTTAAATGGTGTAACCTAAAACTGTAACGACTGTACATTTTTCATAATTTTATTATATATTAGTAGCATTATATTTTTATTATATTTTTGTGAAAATCGTAATAAATAATTATATGTATTAAATATTAGGTAAAAAAAAATTCTACAGTGAATTATTTGCATGAATTATATGTAAATAAGGTTTAAGCATTTGTAATTACTTTGAGTTACAAATGCTTAAACCTTATTTACATATAATTCATGCAAATATCACATGCGTAATTTTTAAATCAAATTTGAATTAAAGAAATGCATCCTTTTCATTTTCTTTCCTTAAAATGTTTCTAAAATAAGATATGTTTAGAAATAATAAAGATTAAATAAAGATTTGGATGAAAAAATTAATTTCTGTAAATAATAGCAATTAATATTCTTTAACAAAATGTTTTTAAAGTGCGTAAAGTTAACACTATTGACTAAAAGCACATTTTTTTTATTTACTTGTTCATATATTCATAGCATATAGAACTTTCAATCACAATGTAATTGCAGTTTTGCATTTAAAAGTTTCAATTGAGATCAAAATTTAAGATAGATATTAATGACATGTGCTTGTTCATATTATTTTAAAAAGTATTTTAATCTATGATTACTTTAACTAACGAAATTATTTTTATTTACTTCCATTAAATATAATTCCAAACATGATTATTTTTTGCAAATATACATATTTGATATGTATGAATTAATAAATAATAATTATGTGTCAATGAAAGATACATCGCCAGTATTTAGTTACATAACAAAATAAATCTAATTGTTATCTATTAAATATCAGTATTATAATCTTTTATATATTTTAATTAATTGTAGATAATTTATTGCTATTAGTGGGTAATAATTAATTAGCATATTAATTCTGCCTATTTATAATAATGCAAAATAAATTTAACAAAGTGCGTTGGAATGGAAAAGTTCTATTGTAAGATGAAAAATTATAATTTATTTCAATTCTACTCTTAAAATTTCGTCTTATATTTTAAAAGTGAGAGCATTTTAATTTTTGCTTAAGTTAATCATAATGGTAAAATTAAAATAAGCTCTCAATTTACAAAAGAAGTTTTGCGTCTTGAATGTTATTAAATACACTAAAGATGCATTGAATGTGTGTATGTGTGAAATGTAGTCAAAGTTTTCAAAAAAATGATTTCTGAATTTTAAATTAATTTAATAAATTAATTACATAAATAAAATATGAATACGTACAAGATTGTGATTATTCAGTATTTTAAAATTTCTTCGGTTTTTAATAATGATTAATTTACTTAAGATACTATTAGAAAAATAAACAATCACAGATTATAAATTTAAAAAATTAATTAATTAATTGCTTATTTATTCCCTAAAATACTATAATTATAAATATTATTTTAATTAATATTTCAAATATAATTATTTTTATTACTATAAAAATTCCACGCATTCCAAGAATCTGTAACGAAAGAGTATAAGTGTTGAATTGTAAATATGATAAATAATTATTGTTAGTTCTGTTATTCTCTCAAGTATAGTTGTAACTGTAGTAAATTAATTCACAAATATAATAATTTAGCTATAACATAAAAATATTTAACATTATGCCACTAATTTAAGTATTATGAGCAATATGATGTTAATGAACTAATTGATTCAAATCTTTCTTTTTATTTTACAACTTTTCCTTAAATTCTTTTATTGCATTCTTTTATACATAAGCATTATTTGCTTATTGTTAGAACAATAATTAATCCACATAACAACAATATGTGTAAAGAATTGTATTTAATAAGTCTACGTTCAATTCAAATTAACACAATGCCTGTTTATAATCCCTTTACTTGTTAAGGTGTAACGTTAAAGCATTTTTTATTGTAAAGACACTTCTGCATATAAAGTAATTTCAGCAGTAAGCACTGTTGGAAACATCTATTAACTTTAATTCAAGTCAAAAAGATTATTAAATTTAATTAAAGTAAAAAAGATTGATATAAGAACCTATTATTTGAGATTTTCCGGGTAAATAATTCTAACATATTTTGTTTATCGTAAATGAAATAATATTTTATTAAGTAATGAAAAACAACAAACTTCAGAAAAGGAGTTTAAATAGCAAGCATAAATATTTTGTTTATTTAAAAATTGGTTAAAATGTCAAATTCAAGATAAATTAAAATAAGACAGATTTAAAGACAAAAAGATATTTATTATCATTGAAATTATAGTATTTAGAATAATATTAAATATTTAAACCAAAATTTATAGATGTTTGTCTGACAAACAATAAAAAGTCCATTTGTTTTTCTTAACAAAATAAAATATTTTTTTAAATTTTAAACTTTAATACAAATAATTTTAAAATTTATCTACCCTTACATTGATTACTTTAATCCAATTTCATTTTACAAGTGTTCATTATCATTCACGCATAAAATTTTTTCTAAAATTCATATTCCAATTTCATTCATAATGTAGGTAAGTAAAAGCTTAAATTAAAAAAAAAAAAAAACTAACATTGAAATGCAGCATTAAATGACGTCAAATATCCTAAAGGCATTAAAGAATAATTGCAAATAAAGGATTATTAATTTGTTAATGTATTGCTTTTTTTTAATTTTGATTAAAAATTGTTTGTAAGAATTAAATCACGGTAATTTATAAAGAAAAAGAATAAGGAAGCGTAAACTCTATGTATTTAATTCTTTGTAAAGATTTGTGCCAATTAAATTTACTTAAGTTAATAAGTTTTAATATACACTTATCTAAATTGAATAATAGTTATGCATTTAAATAAAAATTAATACAAAAATGTTTCCGTTGATAAAATTATCGTTGCTTTTCTTGTTTTTCTTGCAACATCAAATATGATAAAAATCTTGGGTTTTAAAGACAATTGTTATTTAAATATCAATTTTATGCATATTATTGTTTATCATTATTTTCCTGGATATCAGTCATGAAGAAAAAAAAAATTAATGTTCATTTATATCCTAATTAATTAAGTATTATTTCGATAAATTATTGTAAGAAATTTCTGGTTTTGCCCTTATGAAAAATAGCTTTAAGTATTTTGGTAAAAAAAAAACAATGTTAAATATTGTTCATTGTATCAATGAATGTAAAATATCAAATAAAGAAACTCTAGATTTTTCGAGTTAAAATAAAAGTAGTGAATTTGAAGAAATCAGATCATGTTAAAACAAAGATAGTTCAAAAATAATAAATAATGAGAATTTTAATGAGAAATTTTAAAACAATTTAGAAATTTGAAAATAGATATGTTTTATTAAGTTATTTCCTAATTTAAAATATTTACAATAATCGAAACGCGATTTCCAATGCTAATAGCAATGCAATTTAATGTCAAAAATTAAGATGAATATTTTTATTTTATATTTATTTTAAAATAGTAATTTTTTATGTTGTAGTTTTGCATCAACGTATAAAGGATTTACGTTGTTTTTAAATACAGTCATATCGATATTAAGTCATATCGATGTTGCAAAAAATATAATTTCCATTTAACCACTTCTAAATAAATAACGTTCTGAGGAAATCAAGAATAGCTTTGTTTAATTAACTGTTTCCATATGATTGATTTATGAAATATATCATGATCGGTTTGTTT
Source organism: Latrodectus geometricus (assembly GCA_026290005.1). Lineage (NCBI taxonomy): Eukaryota > Metazoa > Arthropoda > Arachnida > Araneae > Theridiidae > Latrodectus > Latrodectus geometricus. The sequence continues at coordinate 50,883 of JAPDSC010098844.1, read as the reverse complement.
ACTTTTCAAATAAATCATTTACTAAATAAATGCAGCATGAAAATTTGTTTATCTTTTTTTGTTACTAAATATTATGTAAATGGAATGTATAAAAACATAATTTTTAGGTTAACAAAGAAATTCCTGTAATTTTGTACGAATATAAATGTTTCAGTATACTGTTTTTTGTGATAAAGTATTGTTATATATTGTCCTAATTCTTTGTACTTACATGAGTTCAACATTCTTTTATGCAAATTTATGTGAGCAATGAAAGCTGTTAATTCTGCAGTATATTAAGGAGAGGAAATGTTGTATTTGCTGAAATATATATATTTGTGGGATGAATAAAGATATTTGAAAATAATTTGTATTTCTTTCTCTTTTGAGTTCTTTTTTTCTACCAGATTTAAAGATCAAAAACTTTGATAAAAAATAACACAATTTTAAGCTATATTTTGTAGTACTCAATTGTTTATGTACTAAAATGTAGACCAAAGTTCAAACTATTTTTTATTTTTTTAAAAATTCAAATTTTCATATAAAATATAATTGAGACTTAGCATAAAATCTGTGCTTACACTGCAGAAGAATCTAGAGAAATATTTCAGTAAATATAGTATATATATATATACTTAAAAAGTGTCACATTTTGATTCTGATACCAACCCTCCGAAATTAACAAACATTTTTTATTTGCAATTTCTTTAAATTACATTTTTATTCTTATTTCCTTACGCACACAAATCATGTAAGCAAATAGTTTCTTTAACTTTCATAGGAAGCAATATTAATATTATTAATAATACAGATGTTCAACAGTTAATTGTCGCCTACTCTGTCTAGTGGTTAGCATGCCTGCCTGCGGATAGGAAGGTCTGGGTTCGAATCCCTGTTCGGGCATGGATGTACTTTCTCCTTCTCTCTCTCTCTCCTGTCTTTGTCATTTCCTTGTATGAATGTAGTATGAGTGGTTGCCTATCCTATAAACGGGTACCTATGGCATGTGTGTACTGAGGAATGGAGCAGCACACCCATACTGTCAGTCTGGCTGGCACTCGACGGTAAAAAAAGCAGTTTATTATATTGTTGAGCTATTTCTTGAATATACCTTCTTGGAAGGATTTTCTAGGATAGAAAATTTACTGGGGACTAGTGAGGAGATTCAAAAATCTTTACAACTTTCCATAATGGATAATGTGGTTAATGGATAAATCTCCATAATGGATGCAACATCCTTCTCTACTTGTTTAATGATTGTAAAGCTCGAACGTATAAATTTTCACAACAAAGAGAGTTTCGTCTTTTCTTTTCGAAATAGAAGCTAAAGATAAATTGTGTACTTTCTTTAAATTATATCATTAATATACATTGGCTATACATACATTAATTATAGTGTATTATATATTCCTAAATTAAGAGCAGATATTTAAATTTTTAGTTGTTTTGTTGATATTGAATGATAAAATTATTGTCATAAAATTATTACATGGTATCCTACTCCATCTAGTTGTCCACAAAATGTGAATTACGATCTAAATGCATTGTTCTATTTATTATAATTTATATTGACTTTTAATATTTTAATGATATTGTAGTCTTTGCCTTTGAGGTAGAATATCTTGGCAATGGTATTCTACAGCAAAGGCTAACGATGCTTAATAAGACTATTTTGCTTAATGTCATATAATATGTTGTGCACAAAATATCAAAAGCATGACATCTGCTCTGAATATTTTGTTCAATTTATCGTAATTTTAATTGACTTTTGATCAAAATCATATTTTTTTACAAAAGCTAATGGTATTGATAAACATGTAAATTAAAATGGTTTCAATTTAACTTATGATTTTTCATGTAACATAAATTAATATGCTTTATTCTTAAATTTTCCAATCTAAGTATTTTAATTATTTGTATAATAAAAAGGACTTTGCTAATTCTTAAGTACTAATCATATAAATAAAAAATATCATATTTATTAAGAGTCACTACTTTAGGCATTTATCATACAAACATAAAAAAATATGCATTTCAATGGCATATGTATTTAAATAAAAAGTGTTTAAGTAAAACAATATAAGATTAAAAATAGCTTATGGAAATTATATTTGATTAGTTTTTTATCATTTTCAAATCAACATTAAAAAATATATAAAAATAGGTGTTACTTTAAATATCATATTGCATAAAGTTGAATTTGAAATGTTTTTTTTAAAAAGACAACGTATTCATAATGAGTTTCCTTACTTTATTATTTGCTACATAAATTTTTTTGTATATAATACACAATAAGTTACATTGCAATTAACTCCATTAAATCTTAAGGTTATAAAAATTTAATGTATGTTTATCTAACTCAGAAAATAAGTACAGAGAAACTTAACCGAAGAAAGGCATAGTAATTTGTTTTCTTCTGAGTGAAAAAGTTTTACAGTAATCTAGTACTTTATTTTCGTTAGCCATTAAATAGTTGATAAAGTCAATTAAAATCGCATGATTTATCTAAACCTACTAAACACTCTAGTATAAACTCAACAAATAAATAAATAGCAAACGCGGAAATGAAGAAACTCTTAATTAAAAGTAGTCCAAAATGTTTGCTTACCTTCAAAAGTGGTAATCTTTAAAAATGGTATACTTTATAAAATTCTTTCTTTTATTTATTTTGAACCATAGTATTTCCCATTCACACAACATATCTTTAAACATTAATGTTAAAATATTTGTATTGAATATATAGGTCAAGTTCTTATAATTAACTATATATGTGATGTATCAATACAAAAATTGATTCTAAATTTGTCTAAACGAATCCTTAGTGTATTAATTTAATCCATAACAATAGATTGTTATGAATTAAAGTAATACAGGAAAGATTCGTTACTTTCGCAGTTTATGTTAGTTCATACCCATTTGTTATTAAAAGTTACTTGTGATAAAATATTTTTTTGTTAATCATTATCGAAAAACGAAATGCAATATATAATAAAACAAAATTTAATAACTCCCGCTTATTAATCTTTGTTAAATAATGATTTTTTGAATATGTAATTATACTATTAATATACTGAAAAATTCAAATCAATATCTTTAATTTTTAGGTAATACCCTCAAAACACGTCAGTAAATAATAATGTTTAAATACTTTTATGTGTTTCCAGATAGAAATAAAATTTAAACATAATATTTGATGAAAATCCAGAGAGCTCTGAATATCAGTAATGCTTTATTTGAAAATTGTATGTCTACAAAACAAGATTCCTTTATAAGTTCCATGTCACTGCGTCAAGACAGTATTTTTGCTTTAGAAATCCAAGTTTGATTTTGTCTCGTTGTGCATTTATCTATTTTACAACTTACGCAAGCTTTAACTGGCATAAGTGCCAAGTAAGAATTTTTAAGCTTTTCTGAACTTTATCCTGATTGTACGTGAATGTATTTCATTATATATATAAAAATATAATTTTTTTAAAAATAATAGGATTAAAATATTCAAAGAAATAGTGGACAAATTACAGGTATCATACTCGCCATTACGCAACACCAAAAACATTTCATTTCTCAATTTTAGAAATTATTCTATTTCCGTAAACATGAATCCCAAATATAAAAAAAAATATTACTTATCATATTAACGTTTTCAAATATTTTTGACTTTACTGACTGGATTTTGATAGGGTAACTCAAAATTTAGGTAAAAATTTGTTATGATTTTTAAAAAGAATTAAGTAAAAATTTGATACAATTTTTAATTAATTAGGCTGTACAGATGATTAAGAATAACCTGTCTTGTGTTCATAAAGCATAAATGTTTTGGACTATAAAATTTTACGTAATAGAAAAATGAAGCCAGAAAGGAAATATTTATCTTTAAAATTATTTTACAGACTGAAATATTTATCGTTAAACAGGAATGAATATTTAGTTTAAAAAATCTAAATATTTGATGCTAGAATTATTTATCTGTGTAAAGAAATATTTTAAGAAGATCTTCAAGCGAAAGATCTTTCAGTTTTCTTTTGAATGATTCCAAGAATCTTCCATAACCTAACATAATTCACATGTATATGTTACTCGAGGATATAAGATTTGTATTTCTGTAAATGTATATTTCCCCATTTTAAAGTAAGCTTAAGGGCTTAACTTTCATATTTTATAATCTCATAAGTTGCGTCAAACGAACTTTGTTACATTTAAATTCCAAATATTATCTTTTTCACGTTTCTGTCTTCGTAATAAATGCTTCCGTACCAAAGAAAATATTTCCAAGTTTACAAACAATTATGTTATAGCTTGAAAAATCAAAATTTTTTGCCATTAGAGAGGATTTCAATACGTAAAAATATTCATAAGAATAGAAAAATGTATTTGTTCATTGGAGCTAAATTACAGTTGCTTCATTGTTTAATATTGGGATTAATTTTAAAGATACAATAGACATTTATTATCTTAAATATTCATCCATAATATAGTATTTAAGTAAACATTTCATAATATTTTAAAAATTCATTTGGCTGTTTGTTTAAAAAGCATCAATTGAAGATAATGTCTGATTAAATTGCAGAAAATATCCTAGTATCACACATTGATATAATTATATTTAAAAATAAACGTGATTTATATGAAAAGATACTGAAAAAGATGATAGAGTTAGTATGTTTGTAGTAAACCTACTAGTATATGTAAAATTAAATCTGATATGCATTACTATCAATAACTGTATATTTCTTAATATAGCTTGAATATTCTGTTATCAATGTCTTATAAAAACTCTTATAGAAATTTAGAATCTATAATCATAACCGTAGTATGTACATTGTGCCTGGATAAATTTTCGTTAGTGTGTGTTTGTCATACTTTTAAAAAAGGCGAATATTTTTTTTTTATCATGATCTTTAAACATCTCTCATACGTACTTTGTATCTTTTATTATTGCTTTAAAAAGTATTTCAACATTACGGTAAAGAAGAGGAAAATGAAATTAAAAGTGAAGAAATATTTAAATAAATAACTACAAAGTTGATAATTGAATATAAGTGTTGCTCCGCAATGACTTAACAAACCGATAACTTTAAAAGTATAACAGGCATATATTCTAAATATATTCCAAAATCAGTTATTTGAAAATTTCAATTTTCATTACCATTCTTTTTGAAGAGAAATACTTTTTGAAGACAAGTACAGGAAGCTTTTTAACTCATCGGCAAAATTTAGCAGTACCATGAAGTTTTTATTTTGGTGAAACATGAAAATACTTTTATGAAGTGCAAAATGAAAATATTTTCTTTTATCGTTTTAAGAATAAGCAAAATTGAGTTGTTTACATAAAATGATATAAATTGACATAATCTCGCCTGTAGAAATAACACAGAGATTCTCAGTAATGAGTATCTAGTGCATAGTTAATGATTGAGTATTTTTCGTGGAAAGTTGAGGATTTTAATACTTACACTTTTTACATGACTATTGTCTAGTAAATTGATATGCTGGGAAACGTTTTTATTTAAATTCCATTGAATTAACTACTCTTTACATTTGTGAGATAGTTCCTTCAAACTAATGATGATATAAAGTGCCATTTCCGATTTCAATTCGCAAATATAACAAGCTGAACTATTTCCATAATGCCAAGTATCTACGTACCCTTACTATATTCCATATTAATATTTATTACAGAGGTTATTTTGAAACCAAGATTGTCTAACTTCATAGAAAATGCAAAAAAAATCCCAAAAGATACTCATTTCTCAATATTCCTGCAAATATACAGAATATTAATGCCATTAACAAAATTCCTTCTCAACAAAAACTTTTGCTGATAAATAAAAATGGACAAATTCAATATTTTTATTTATTTTGCTTATTAATTGAACTTCTGCAGTCAGATAAATAATAACAGATAGAATTTTTTTATTTTGTTAAAATATCATTTTTCCATCTCATTTCAAGCTTTGTATTATAATCTCTATCTCTTTATATTTTTGAGAATTTTTAATTTTGATACGTTCAATAACTTTAGGATTGTTAATGTATTCTGAATTAAATGCTAATATTCTTTATCATTGTATATTTCAAAATGAATAGGCAATAATAAAGAAAGAAAAGTAACATTTTAGAAAAGGAATATAATAAGGTTAACATCAATAATAAAAATATTTACTTATTTATCCAGCTAATTCGTCCGATTGAATATTTAATTATGCCTGTATTGGAGTACTTATAGAGCATAACGGCTATTATGAAGTTCTAGATATTTAAAGATCATGATACACTAACAAATGATTTGATGATTCATTACGCAACAAATAATAGTAATTTTTATACACTATGATTTTCACGATAATAAATTTGACGGAAAAATGAAAATATTGTAAAAAAAAAATTCGCAACTAAATGCTTAGGCATTTACGTAACTAGACATAATTTTACATACGATAATATGGATTAATTATTTGGTGTATAATTTTCCATGGAATTTTATGGGATATATTTATCTTGTTTTCTTTCTCCTATTCTAATATTTTCTCTATAAAAAAGGTTTTGTATTTCAATAACTTCTTTTTTGAGATTCCCGTTCCTGCTCTCGTAGAGTTAAGACCTGTTTTTCAACTCGCTCCTGACTGGATACGTACGGAAAGTTTCTACTGCGGATTGTGGTTCGATGGCCGCTGCGGGCGATGACGGTGAGGGTCCCCCGCTCGGCGACCGGTCCCTCCCCGATACAATGGATTGCACTACTCATGGGGAGGAGCACTTAGATGCTTCTTCGAATAACTTTGTTATTCCTTCTAACAGTGTCTCGATTGAAAGTGATTACAACATATGTGTTGCGGTTAATACTCCAATTAATCACGTCATTTCCACAAACAGTGTTTCAAATACCAGTGATTCAGTGTTGTGTGTTACTAACTCAAGCCCACGTGTAGTGCTTAACCCTTCAATGGATTACGACGAATCGAAGGGCTCTTTTCAGGATCAGCCATTGCAAAAAGTGATCAGTAATGTGCCTTATTCTTCCAATGATTGTGATATGTTTCTTCGTGCAATAAAGTCATTTGTACCGAGATTAGACGACTTTTTAGCTATAGACCCGAGTGTTCCAATAACAAAAGTTGAGCGTTGCGATCTACTCCGTGAACTCGCTAAAAATAGTGAGCTTTTGGAAACTTTAGCATCAACGCAAAAGCGTTTGATGGAAAATATTGAAACCTGGGATGTGAATTACTCCAGCAACCCAATATGGATTAATTACAACGGAATATATGAGAAAGCCTTCATCAACAGCCAGCGAATCAGGGGTAAGTACTCCCAATTGGGATACTGCTTAATTTCCAACTGTTCAATACATGGCGATAATAATGGTAAATCTGTATGTATTAATTCTGATACCGAAAATAAATTTGATAACTTATCTCAAAATAATTCTAAGAAACTTAATAAATCTAAAAGTAACAAAAATAGTAAAAAACCATCTAAAGTAACCAAAAATAAAGCTAAATGGTCTGTTCTTTCTAACAATGTAAAAACTCTATATCCTTATTCAAAAAGTGTTAATACTGATGGAATTAATAACTCATCTGATTCAGATATTTCCACCTGTGTTAATAAAAATACAAATAATAAAAACATACACTCTAATGGTAATACCAATGTAAAAGTCAATGATACTACTGCTTCTAATATTTCTAATGATGATATTGTTGGTAAAAATTGTACTGATGTAAATAATGCTTTGTTGTTAAATAATGAAATGTTTATTGATCCTAATGTTTATGTACATAATGCTGTCTCTCAAAATGTTGTAAATGTACCTGAAACCAATACTGTTGTAAATAATGAATTTCCCACAAATAATGTTATGTTACACTATTCCCAAACCCCCTCAACTAGTATTGCCCATAATCCTTGTAACACCCCCCCCCCCCAAAGAACAAAAGAGCCCTTACTAATAGTGATGAGGAAGGATTTTGCAGACCAAAAAAAACTGCTAGTGTTAAAACTATCCATATGGAACAACAAACTAGCACCTCTAATAAATTTTCTGCTTTAAATAACATACCAAACCAAAATAATGAAAATGCAGCTGAAAGTACGCTAAGCAATACAAACGTCACTAAAAAAACATAATTCCACCGATTCTTATTAAATTTGAAAGCAATTATAATGAACTTCTAAATCAACTTAAACAAGGATTTAATAAAAATATGATAGCTAAACTCTCAGGAGAATATTTGAAAGTAACACCATCGTCTCCAGATGCGCATAGGCGAATAACTAAATATTTAATGGAAAAGAAAATTGAGTGCTTAGTTATTAAACACAGAGCAGAAAAGCCAATCAAGGTAGTGTTTAAAGACCTACCTCACACCACGGACACTAACCTAATCTCTGAAGAATTAACACACAAAGGTTTTGATGTAGCATCGGTCGTAGTTATGAAAAGACACAGAGTAAAGGAGCCCATCCCATGCTTCCTCATCACACTTAATTCTAACGAAATAGCTCAAAACATTTTTGAAACAAAAGAAATAATGAATGTCATCATAAAAGTGGAGAGATATATAACAACAGACCGATACAATGTTACAATTGCCAGAGATATGGCCACAGCTCTACGGTGTGTCGTCTTAAACCTAACTGTGTTAAATGTGGAAATAAACACACGTCCAGAGATTGTCCACACAAAAGACTTGAGAAGCCTAGATGTTGCAACTGTGGCAACAATCACACAGCTTCTTACGCGGGTTGCCCGGTCAACCTATTAAACAAAAACAAAAAAGTTGTCCTCCCTACTATCCCCACTGCTAACATAAAAAGAAAAGACTTAACTTTTGCCCAGGCAGCTGCCCAAAAAATAGCACTTCAGCAACAACCCACAAACCCCCTTCAGGATATCAACCAATTTGAAAATGTCCAATCAATTATGAAATTATTTAAGGAAATCAATTTAATTTTTAAAGCTTATCCAGCACTTCTGCAATCTGTCCCCCTCTTGGAAAAAGCTGTCCATCCGACTGATAAACTCAACATTCTTCTGAAAGCTCTTAGTATTACAGATAGTACTAATGGTAATTAATGTTATGGGCGATAAAAAGAGTATGATATGGAATGCGAACGGCATACTCAAAAAATATTGTGAATTCAAAAACTTTGTAATAAAAAATAATCCAGATATTATCATGTTACAAGAAACCCACCTTACTAGTGGAAACTCTCTTATACTTCCAAATTATGATGTATACAGGAATGATAGAGCACTAGCCCAGGGAGGGACAGCAATTCTAAATAAATCAAGAATTAGTCATTCGCATATCCCCACACCTAATTTAAATTTCACTGAAGCCACAATAGTGAAACTGCATCTTTCAAATTCAGGAGACATCACCCTTGTGTCACTTTATGTTCCCCCCACCAAAAGCTCAATACTCGCCACAGATATAGAAAATCTAGCTGCTATAAGCCACAAAATTATACTAGCAGGCGATCTAAACGCCAAGCACCACAGTTGGGGTTGTAACTACAACAATCACTCTGGACTTGTGTTTAACTCCCTCATTTCCAACACAGATTTTATAATTTCCAGACCTGACAAACCCACTCACTATGGCCGTACTCACGGGAATTTTATTGACCTCATGCTCTCCAGGGGTGTCCTACCTCCCATGAAGTTGACTACACTGGAGGAGTTACCATCTGATCACTACCCAGTACTTATCTACTTCGGATTACCGACACAACAACATAGTGAAGGGCTGACCACCTGCCATAATTGGAACAAATTTAGAAAAAAAATTAATGAACTTATTCCAACAGAAGCTTTTAAAATAGCTGTTACCCCCAATCAAATTGAAGAAAAAGCGAGTAACATTACAAACATAATTAATTCAGTACTTGAGTTTTGTAAATTCACCAAACCCAACATGAATACTGATTTCCTACCCGACATAATTACCACTAAAATTAAAGAAAGAAACAGGCTTAGAAAACAGTTTAATAGAACCAAATCCCCCATCACTAAAAACAAGATTAATGCTTTAAAACGTGAAATTAAATATGAAATAACAACCCATACTCAAAAAACCTGGAATTCCTATCTATCCAACCTTAATGCAGAGGATGGCTCCTTCTGGAGAGCGGTCAATAGTAGAAAAAAATCATACGAGGTTCTCCCACCACTTATGGATGGCACAACTGCAGCCACTACAAATAATAAAAAAGCGGAATGTCTTGCCAATTCGTTTGAAACGCAATTTAAGACTAATGACATTCCCAACCCAACTATTGAGCAGCTCATCCAAAGTGAGGTTTCCCATGTCCTGCAAAATAACAACTTACCTCAACAACAACTGAAAGAAATTGCCGCCTCTGATGTTGAGGAGATTATCCAAAACTTAAAAACTAAAAAGAGTCCGGGCCATGACAGAATTAACAACAGAATGATAAAACAAATCCCGGTCAGGACCATCTGCTATTTAACATCCATTATCAATAGTATTATTAAAATCGGATATTTTCCTT
>JAPDSC010098844.1:10248-27532 GCA_026290005.1 Latrodectus geometricus | reverse complement strand
ATTGAAAAATGTTATCAAATAATTATTTATGAAATTGATTCGTGATTATTAAAATTATATAGAATGCTGTATATTACGGAGAAATTTTATTTAAAAAAATTAAAGTTAGAAAGCTAAATAAAAAATAAAAATGCAAGAACATTTTAAATATTACTCTCAATAATAATTAAATAAAATGTGATTATTTCATAATATATAAAAATTCTTAAAAAATATATAATTATTCAGAAAGTGGAACATTCCATCACAGTTAGAAAATTTCTGTTAAAGTATTCGATAAATTAAAAAATATCTTTGTAAAAATGTCCATATGCAAGTTTGTCAATAATTAAATTTAAATTTTTATAGCCAACTTACTCAATTTTTCTAGGTTCATATTTTTATATAAATACCATTCTTTAACATGAAATATGAAATGCATATCATTATATTTCATAAAAAAGGATACCTTAAATAAATTGATTAAATTAGGTCATAGAGACAGAATGAAATGCCAAGAGTTAAGTTCATCGTAGGGGTAGCTTCAAAAAAAGAACTTCCAAATAATCTCAGCCTTCTCCGAACAAAGGCATGCCAAAGCATATTTAAACAATTCAAGATGGAGACCTAAAGAACACATTGCTTGTGGAAAAGCCATAAAATTTTATGACTTGCACCCCACTACTCGTTCAACCTGTAGATATAGCCTATTTAAGTGCCTATGTAGTTTCTCAGCTTTAGGAAATATAATTTAAATAGCCAGGAAAGACAATTTATCCCCGTATCATATACACTTTTATGTCCATGCCACAGCAGAGATCACAGGAGGAAAATCAAATTGTGTCATCAGACTGCTTCCATGAGGAGATTGAGGATTATCACAAATCATATTGACGTGTTTATAGTTCATTTATGGGGAAATGATAATCAACCATTAATCAAATTACAATTCACAGTAGTACATACATACATTATTATTTATACTTGATTACTTAGAAGATCTATCTTGTGCGAATGTTTAATATTTACTAAAGTTAAATTTAGAAATTTAAAAAATACAATTTTAAGCAATTACAGAAACAACTTTTCTTGACCCAAAAGGCTAAGTAATGAAATGAGGAAGTTGAGGATATTAAACATTTTAATGTGTTTGACATGGTGCTTGATGAAAAAATATTTCTATTCTTACTTACATATTTATTAACATTTTGATATTGCTTTAGGGATTGCCTATTGGTTTATTAAGATTTTATAATTTATTTCAAATTAAAGCTTTTAACAAATAAAAATTGTTTCTTTATCAAAGGAAATAAAACAAAATCACTGCTTTTTCAAGCTAAATAAAATCATAGTTTTAAGGCTAATTCACTTTTCACTGTTTTAAATTTTGCAAGGTTTTAAATTCTCATAATCAAATTGCTTACGACACTAATTTTTTATATTTTTAAATTTATTTTTTTGTATCTCTCCAAAAAATATATTTTTTCAAATTGAAACTTTTACAATAAAATAAATTGTTTACAAAAGTAATTGTATACACAATTGCTTGATACGATTATGAATCTATTAACTGAAGGTCTTTGACATTCAGAACTGGAACATTTTGGCTTTCTAGAGAGTTAATATATATATTTCTCATTAGGAAGAATAGTTTTCTTTATTATCTCATTAATGGCACCGTTTCTTTGTAGATATTTCTATATAGGAAATTAAGAAAAATATGTTAAAGTATTAAAAGTGAAAAACCCTTTTTTTAATTATTTCAATAAAGATTTTAAAAATTATTGTGTTGCAAAGGCTGGAATTTCATCAATGAAAACGTTTTCTGCAAACTTCGTTTTTAATTTCTGCTACAAGATAGGTTATATAATTCCTAAAAAATGTAGAAGTAATTAAGACATAATGACTCATTAAAAGTTTTATTTTAAAAAGTAAAATATAATAAAACCTCTGATAAAAGGAAAAAAGAAAAACACTGGTAACAGACAATAAATAACATTTATGTAATGAATTTGCATGCATTGAATCATTGTTAATGAGATAAATAAAACTATGTACTACTTAATATAATTTTCAACTGATATAAAATCATAAAGAGGATGAATAGTTGAAACAGGATAAATAGTCTAAAGAGGATGAATAATTGCTTAATGTAATCTCTCCATAATACACCAATAAAATTGGGATATTATGAATGAATAAATATTTCTAAAATCTGATTCAACTGAATTTTTTTTCTACAGATTATCAAAAAAAAAATTCTTAGCTTTGTTCAATGTTTAATGGATGAATGTGTTCCTACAAAAAATAAATTGTGTTTGAATAAAGCTGTTAAATTTTGGATATTACATATTTTTTCCAATATTCCCAATTTATTCATGATCTTAGGGTATAAATCTAGTTCATGTTCTCAAGATCATTAATAAAGCAAGTTTAAATCAGAATATAATAACTTTTTAAAAAATATCAATTACTGTAACTGAACCATTATATCAATATTTATTTAGTAAACGTTTGATAATTAAAATGTTACTAAAACTAATAAATTTAGTGTACTTCATCTATTCGGGGCAAACTACCAATCCATCTAATTTATATTCATGTTTTCTTAAAAAGAAAGATTTTTCGGAGTAAAATTTTCTTCATATTAATAGACATAGGATATGGTACTCTAAATTGAATTTTTTTGAATTTGAGATCGAAGAAAATATTTTAATCTAATTCCATTTAATCTACTTCAAACAAGATTATTAAAATGAGTTGTTTAATATCCAAAAATAAAGTAATTCTGTCGCAAATTTGACTCTTACCAGGTTAGAAATTACGACAGCGGTCTTAGCCGCGTAATTAGGAAACTACAAAAACATTTCCCACATTTCAATAAATTATTTTTTTTTTGTGGAATGGCTCTTAGATATTCATTGGTTTTTTGTTTCATTTGCTTCATTGTTTGAAAGTATTTTCAAATCAATGGAAGCATTTTGTGACAAACAAAGTGGTTCAGGTGCTGTGACTAGAGTTTGAATCACTGTGGTGGAACTGATATTCCAGCAGACTTCACTACTTAAAGAGAATCTCCAAAGGAACTAATTTCATGTTCTCTAAAGTGTACTACTTGGCCATCTCAAAGTGTTCAGTTCAAGATTCAACAAGCTTCAGTGATGATTCTAATGAAGGTGGATAGAATGGAGCGACAAGCTTCCCCATGTAACACTAAAGGGACTAATACAGCTAGTAAGGAATTTGATTTTCTTTTGCTTTATATAAGCAGATTTAATAATTTTGGTAAGTTACTTCATATTAAATAATGGATGAAAAGATTTGCAGATAATTCTTAATCTAATTCTTCAAGGTTAGATAATTCTAGCTGTGCTTCAGAGCTTCAGTATTCTTTGTGTTTCTTGATAAAATCTATTCAACTAAAGCATTTTGGATTAGAGATAGCACAACCTATCTTTCAAAGTGCTATTGATAATTCTTGATTCAACTTAAATCCTGAACATGATCATGATAGCTAACTTTGTTTAAAAAAGCATTTTAATGTTCTCAAATGAGGATATGAGAACAAAGCATTCTTGCCTTATTACAAGGAAGTTTGCAACTAATATAACTTGTAATATAATCAAAAATACAATATCCAAGCTAATCATATTTTTTGCTTTTGTAAGAAATATGCAGTAGTAAATTTGTTTGACACTTGAATACTAACAGTTTAATTTGAAATTAAATAAATAATGTTGTTGTATTATTAAATTATTAAGTAGAGTACCCCAATTGTGTGAGCAACGTAATACATGGTTCATCCCTCTATAAAATTTTTGTTCATTTTAACTGGAGCAATTACGGCTTTCCTTATAAACTCTAATTTGCTATGGTAAACGTATTTAATCTTCATATCACTCATTTGCTATGCAGAGCATATTTCCATAAAGAAATAACATTTCATTTGTTAAATATGTGACGCCTTGTAATATAGGTATTATTTTGTGAATGCTACAGAGATTATTTTACTAACTAAGTTAATATAGTTCAAAAAGACAAAAACATTTAAGAACTTATTCAAAAAGATAACAAATTTTCAATAGAAAATAAGTTAACATCTTGAATAAGAAATAGTATTTATCCAATATAAAGTATTTGTACGTATAGGTTATAAAATAAAATTTTTGGATAAAAAATTATAAAAAATATTAAAATTGTATAATGATTAAGCTGCTTGAATTTTACATGTTGAGGCAATTCATTATTGGAATACTATTTAGATAATATATAAATTTGTTTTTTATTCATATATTACCATTTTGTTATTATAAGTCAATATTTTAATTAAAAAAATATAAACAGTAAAATAATTATGTAACAAAAATTTGTTGCTCGATACTTTGTTTTTATTAGAGAAACAAACTTTTCGAGAATATTAAAAACGGTAATAAGATAAATGTATTTCCTCGGAACAAATTTCAAACTTACGTTTTGAAGAAGCAAACAAATCAATCCTTCATTTTTCGAGTACTCTGCTGCCCTTGGAAAAATCCTGAATCGATTTATTTCATTATTCTTTTTATTTTTGCATCGTCTGCCGCGAGACCAGACCGGTACGATTATATCATCTACAACGAGTCGATATGTTACTAGAATATCCTATGTTTTGCACTTTTTTCTTTCTAATATCACATTTTGTTGATATACTTAAAATTTAGGGAATTTATTTGTTTTAACATTATAAATTTAAACACTAAATAGCAATATTTTCAAAGTTAAATGATTTATTTAAATTTATTGAAAAATACTAGTTTCTAGAGAAAATACAATGAGATTTCTAAGTAGTGACTACATGCATAGACAATTCTTTGTTAAAAACTTCATTAAAACTGACATTTTTAATTAAAATTTGTAAAGAAAATATTTTTAATTCTATTCAGTGGGTTTCATTTCAATGGAAAAAATGCATTTAATATTGTTTAAAAATTAAGTATTTAATCTGCCCTAAGTGATATTTTAAATGAAATTATAGAAGCATTTTTATCACAAAAATAATGAGACACTTGTAACTGAAAATATTAGACAACAAAATATGCACCGAAAATATAACAATTTACATAGTTATCAAAACAACTATTTTGCATAACTTCATTTTAAAAATATAAAGAAATGAAACTATAGAAAATGATCCATTAATATAAATTTTTTGCATTAAATTAAAAGGTTTTTATTTTTACAAATTTTAATATTTGTTAATGAATTTTAGAAACTCATAACCCAATTATTGTTATGTCTATCATTTATATAATGGATATTAATTAGTAAAATTTTTAATTACTAATTGGAATATTAAATAATTCTTATTCTATCTTATTTTTTTATCATTAAGTTACTGATGTGAAGCAATAAAAAATTGCTTTTTCTTATTTCATTGATATAAAACAAATCAGAGAAATATAAAACACTGTAACATATAATAATGTAATATTATGTAATAACAATGAAATGAATAAATAACACAAAATTTAAAAAATTAAATAATAATTATATAATATATTCTTTTATATTTTATATAAATTTTGCAAATATAAACAATGCAAAATTAATATAAAATATGAAAGAAAAAATAGTGTAAAATAAATATGTAATAAATAATGCAAACTGTACTATGCAACATATTTCAGTAATAACTTTTGCTTCATCATAATTTCAATTTCATATTTCTTTTCAACTATCTTTCTCAATTAAATATTAAAAATTTTCATTTGTTTACAAATTTACCATTATTATTATTCAGGCTTACAATTCTTTGATAGCAAAATAATTTAAATTATCAAATCCGCTTAGAATTTTATTCTTGATTATGCAGTTCACGTTCTCATATTAAGTTATTATATCGTCAATATGTAGGTTAATTTAAAATTCTAAATATTACAATATTTTGTTGAAATATATAAAAAATTCAATGATTAGCAAAGAATTATAATTTAGAGAAATTATAGCATAAAATCCAGTTTATTACATTCACCATAAATAATAAAGTTCATTTAACTCGCTCACCATAAATTTAAAAATTAGAATGATAAATAGAAAAATTTTACCTTGGTGAACATTACTTGCTTTTTATTAAAACTATACAAATAATTATAATATCTAGTGTTATACGATGTAAACTTGAACAAGTAAACTGAGAAGCAGTTTGCTTGTGAAAATAAGTTACTTCAACGAAAATTTTAATTCTATAGCATACTTTAACTATTTTAATTTAAGCGGTTCAATGAAAACTTTTATCGATATGTGCGTGAAGAAATTGCTATTTTAACATAAAACTCTGGAAAATTCTCCTTTGCACAGTGCGGTTTGCTTAGCTTTAAAGGAAAATTATTTATTTTCACAAATGTCTTAAATCCAATAGTTTTAGAAACTTATTCATCCTTAACAAAATTTTTTAGATTAATTTAACTACTTTTATTGGAATCTTTATACAATTGCTTAGTAATCCACTACTCAATATTTTTACCTTCAAATATCGCCTTAAATATGTATTTTTAATTTTGTTATATATTTTAATTAACACATTTGTAATCGAAATATATGTATTGATCACTTTTAAATATATATTTTTTTTAATTTTTCATGCATTTACATTTGTTTTACTCTTCCAAAAATTTACAGTAAAAGCTAAATTGGAGAGATTTAATTAATATTTAATAACAAATACAACAATTTAATAAGTATGAATTATTTGAAAGGATATTGAAACAGTAAATGTAAAATAATAGAATTTAACTATTAAATAAAATAAGTAAAAAAATATTACTCCAATTTAAATAATTATTCAACTAAATGTTGGGATTGTTAACAGATCAAGCTCGTAAAAATTTTTTTAAAAGTTAACAATTAACAGAACTTCATTTTAAAAATCAGCTTAACGAGACTTCTATTCTACATTTTAATTTTAGTTTGTAAAATTCATTAAACAAGAATACTAATCAGTGTTGTTAAATAATGTTGATTATTTTTATGTTGGAAATATTGCACTGCAAAACTTAATTTTTTTTTTAAATTTTAAATATGACATTATAAAATATCGTTTATTTTGCAGAAAAACTATGATGTTGAACATAGTTTGTCAATGGATTTATTAAATTCAAATAAAATTATGTATTTTACAGTGCTCAAAATTAAAATTTAATTAAACATATATGTAAGTTTATGTTTTAAATAGAGTAACATAAAATATAATAATAAACATTTTATTTAATTTGTTTTATATTTTTTATCCGCTTTACCTCTCTACTAGAAACTTTGATCAATACTAGAACAACTAAAAAGTATTTGATATAATATTTGCTATTTCATTCGAGTTTTCTTCAAAGAAATTATTTTGAAATGACTACAATAAAGACCTTGAAACCATCGAAATTTAAAATTGGAAATCAAAAGGAATAATATTTTCTTTTAATTTACGTTGAACTTTATACTTTGATGATAAAAGATTGCATAATGTGCTTTGAAAATTCAAAAAGTAATAAGCTAAAAGTTAATATATAATAATAAATTGAATTCTTTAAAAATTGTCTTTTCAATCATTGTTCAACCAAAGTTAAATAAATTATTCTGTTAAATAATAGTTCTTATCTAATATTAGTTGACTACTTCTTTTCTCAAGAATAATATATTTATCTTTCTTAGAAATTATCGTTATTATTTTTCTTTAAGAAAGTATTTTCTTTCAAATAATTAAAGAAAAATATGAAATGAATTAAATATATATTTTTTGATAATACCTATATATATATATACAGATGGTCATCAAAAATCCTTTATAAAGATTCTTCATAAGTAAAGTATAGGACCGTTTTGGACAGGTCCGGTTCTCTTAGGAATATATTAAATAAATACTGAATAGTGCTTAGAGAAAAATTCTATTATTCATGAAGATATTATTGAAGGTTCTAGGCGAGGTGCCGGGGGAGGTTAATGAAACCATATTGGAATCTCTAAATTAGATTTATAAGTCCTATTATATTGAGATCAAGTAACTCTGCGTTGGTTAAAGTAGATACCTAACTTCTTCCTTGTATTCATCGAATCATTACTAGAGAAGTCCTGCTGCTTGGATAGGAGCATTGTCATCCTGAGAGCTTGCATCATAGGATAGATCTGATCTGAAAATTTTCTCTGTACTCCCCAGTTATTCTCCTGTTCAAGATTCATTTTGTTACTGTAAAATGTAACGAGATGACAGATATACTTCCATGGTTGTTACTTTGAAGAAGACCTTAATACGTTTGTGTGCAGGTATCCTCCAAACGTGCATTCGTCTTGTTGTAGGGATAAGTGTGTAAGACGATTCGTCAGGCCATATTATTTTCTTCTCCTGTTAATCGACCATGTTTTATGAGTATAAAAAGTCTGTAGGTGACGTTTGACATTAACAAGTGCGATACGTGGCCTGGAAATTGTTGCTTTGGCTTATAAGTTCTGTTTATGAAGATGTTTTCTGATTGTAATCATTGACACTGGAGAGGTTAGATGCTGATTAAGTTCTGTGGTCACTTTTATTGAAGATGTTCGCTTTTCAGACATTACAGTCGACTTCAATACCTATCAATATCTTTCACCTTTTTCCGTCCTCTATTTTGTTTTGCTAAACGGGTCTTGTCACACTGTGTGTTTGCTTTTATGACATTAGATACAATCCTTTAAGAAAAACTTAACAATTGGAGTGTTTAACTTCAAGCTAGATCGAGTACCTCTATTTAACCACTTTGAAAACCCAAGAGGTCCAATATTTCACGTTTTCGAAGACTCGAATAAATATACCACATACTACCAGAATATATATTCAAACTATTTATAAAAAAATCATAACTATTATTATATTTAAAAGCTTACACAAAAATGCGACTTTTATTAACAGACTCTTCCATAATTTTGTTAACCGCTTATATATATACATTGTATTACAATAATGCTTTTATTTATTTTAATGTATATGTGTGTGTGGGGGGGGGCATAAATATGACCAGGATATTTTAATAGATTTTTAATTGTTGAGAAAAATTGTGAAACATTTATAAGAAAAGTTTAGTTTCCATTTCTCTTAGTAGAAGTGTTAAAATAAAAAAATATTTCAAGACAGATAACATTTGTAAAATACCTGGTGATATGGTGTCTGAATTTTAAAGATGATGGAGGATAAAAATATTTTATTTTCTGTGAATTTGCATATCTATATTGAGAAATATGTTTATGTATTTAGTAGAAATTTTAGGTACATCTTTATTCACAAATGCGCATAAAATAAGGAAAGTAATTGAATAGGAAATAATTTTCTACTGATTATTAATTTTTTGCATTATATAGGCTAATAATTATCTAAAAATATTTATTCTTTTTCTCGCTTTTATTACTATAATTTTGAATTTTTTAAGGTTATTGCAGTGACAGGCTAGTATTATATAATATACTATGTACAAAGAAAATATGACATTATCCGTTCTTAAATAATCTATTCTATGGTATACATATCATACAGCTTATAAAAAATTAAACATTACATAAAGAGAACAAGTATTAAATAAAAATAAATATATAAATTTCGTTTTCTAGGGAATAAAAAAGTGAAAAATAAAACAATAATGAGTAGCTTACAAATATTTATTATTCAAGATTATTTTAAATATACATTTTTTACTGTAACATGAGACAATAGTAAAATAATCTCTTATATAATATTATGTAAAATATATCATTTACGTATTAATATATATGAATTTCTTTGAAGAATAATTAACTTTATTGCTTTAAACCGAAATACGATTGCTAATACTACATAATGTGCACTCATTGATTTTTCAAGTCAAAAGCGCATTTTACCTTAAACATCATAAACGTATTAAAATGGATTTATAAAAATATATATAAACTTATTTCATTTAACTTACTAAAAGTAGCCATTAATTATTTTTAATCCTTTAAGATTATAAAATGATTTCCCAAAATCTATCTTCTGATATTTAATCCTTATTAAATAATGAATCAAGTTAAATACATTTTAAAAATTCGACTTTATTATTACAGAAAATCAATTAATTTTTTTATTGATTAATGGGGAGAAATACTTTCAAGGTATTGTTAAATTGTACTAATATCAATTATTATAATAAATTTCCTATTAATATAAGTCTTAATGGGAAAATATACATTTGTGTGTTTAAAAAAATAAACTGATATTATTAACTGTATCTATGATATGTATTAAACCATGTTACTAGAAGAATACAATTAAAAATAAAAGATATTAAATTGCTTAAATGCCCCTCCAATCAGCCGTTTTGATGATGACCTGATAACTCGTAGGCAGACCTCTTCTTATAAGCTGTAATTCATTAATATGAATACAAAAATTACTTGATGATAAGTAAATAATTTAAAACACTATGAAAAAAATCATTGCTGATCTATAGATTTTAAAGATCTAGTCTTTCGAAGAGGATACATTGTTAAATTATAATTCACAACGAATTTTTAAGACAAATAGATCACTGTGTAGATATAGTAAAATGTAAAAACAAAATTACAATCATAAGTAAATTAAAAATGATAGATGAAACTTAGTTATATTCAAGCGCATCATTTGATTTTTATAAGTAGGTACGTATCAATAAAAAATATTTTGCATACACATTTTTACCCTATTCAATTTTTTAAAAAATTATTTAAATTTTAATACTTCTATAAGCACAATTCATTCATTCATGTATTTCTAATTTAGTTGTTATTTTAAACATAATCGATGCATTTTAAATATTCATGAATAATCTCTTTTTTACGAGTAGATTAATTACCTAGAGCCATTTTTGTAAGCACAATAGAAGATGTAAGTAAAAATATAATCTCTAAGCTCATTCTTTGAAAAGAAGCGTATTTTGAATGCTTAAAATTATTTTCAATATTACTATAAAAACGTACGTGATCCACTTTATGAAATAAAGCGATAAATTTAATTTTTATTCAAATGAAAATCTAATTGATAAGCATTGTCATATTTTTAAGCTAATATGTCATTGAGAGGAGTTATTTTAAGGTTTTTTATATTGTTCCCTATTCATATAAATGAATATAAAAAAAAATATTTGTCTTAATTTTGATATAATACTTATTAAAGATATTAAAATATAAAGCTTCTTTCTGTAAAAATTTAGATATTCAAATCCCATATTATTTTAAAAGATGTTTTTTGAATTAGAATAATAGCTTTCATTCAATAATTTTAAATGCAATAAATAAGGGAATTAAAGTATTATTTTACTTAAACAGACCATAAATTCATACCATATATTGAATGTGATTTATTTTTTCCTCCCATAAGTTTAATAGCGATAAATTGTGGATATTTAATAAAATAGCTATTGACACCATTTTCAATTTTTTTATTTTAAATTGAATGAATTAATTAAAATAATTCTTATATAATAGTATTTAGTTATTGTAAATATTATCATGTTATTTTCGTCATATAATTTTCAAGCAGCAATATTTAAAATATTAAATTAATATATGTTTGATTATTTAATTAAATTTTATCAATGGTTATTATATCTGTTTAAAATAATTTATATAAAAAATACCAAGCAGAAATATTTTTATTTGAAAAAAATAAGATAGCTGTTTAAAAATAATTAATTCATAATAATTTTTAAATTTTTTAATAAGATTTTTTCATAAATGGATATGTATACAATAATTGAAAACGCTTTCAAATAGTTTTAAATATATTGGCTGGCAAAGAATCGAAGTGTACTCAAGTGATTCAAATTTATTTTTATCAAATCGCATCAATTATTGTAAAAATGAAATCATGTGTAATTTAAAATTCTGCTTTAAAAATGAAAAACTTTTTGAATTTTATATTAAACTATTCTTTATGAATAATAAGTAAAAAATTTATAGAGCACACAAGGGAAAAATGCAAAATAAATTATTAATGCAAAAACAGTTTAAGGTATTAAATAACGAAGGGAAAAAATGCACAATTTTATAAATTGGAAATTTTGATGAAATTTTTCACACTTGTGGTCATATCTGGATTCATTTTACATTTTTATCATTTTCATGTATTTTCTCTTTAACTTTTTCAACTGATATTTGAAATCTTACAATGATATTTGCAACGGCTATGTAAACTTTGAGAAAAGCCAAAAATGTCTTCAAATGACAAATTCTCCTTAGATTATGAAGACAAAAAAAAGGATATTGATTGTTTAAAACTTTATGCAGCAAATTGTGCAAAGAAATAAATTTTAAAATACAATTTTATACTATAAATGATTCTCTAGCGAAATATTTTTCTAATGAAGGATTAGAAAAGTAAATTAAGTTAAGGGGGAATTTTTTGATCCATGTAAGAGTCACAAAGTATACTGAGTAAATCATTTAAAAAATTAGGTATTCCAAACTTATTTTTAAAATTTGTTATATAATGTTAATATTATTAAGTTGTATTTGGTATTTATCATTAACTACAAATATTTTCATATCTTTTATTTATTGTATTGCAAATATATAGCGTTTTTTTACTTAATATCTTAAACAGAACTTTTAACTATCAACTCTATTTTAATTCCTAGGTAGAAAGATAATTTTTATTTGGTTCTGTAATGAAACAGTTAGAATTTGAGAAGTCGTATTCAATTGAAAATATGAATCCAATACAATCTGTTAATATACATTTTCACTCCCTTTAATTAAAAATATTCATTTTTTATTATAAAATATGAACAATTTTACTATTAATTATGTACTTAATAATTAAAACTTTTATCATAAATTTTAATTTACATTAAAAATTATAAACTATAGGCAACTTCGTATATTTTATTTTTAAGATGTTGTACTCATCAGTCTCAAATGTATAATGTCGTATTCATCAGATTTTGGTTCATGCTTAGAAAGAAGAGAATTCTCAAAATAATCATAAAATAAGAATCACGAGCAATGAAAAATAATAAAATCTTAGATTGGAATATTCTATTATTATAAGACTTTGGTACTTTTAAATTTTGATTTTTTATAATTTATTTTTACCTAGGAAAATTATTTACTAATATCAGATAAAGTGTTCTAACCATATTTTCTCATAGCATAAAGAATATCATAATACGATTCAAATAAAAAAATATCAAACAAATAATATGCAATAAAATTGTATTAATACAATGTGTACTATAAATTAATTTTTAATGTTATTGGATGAAAGCATTTTATAATACTTAATTTGTAGCGAAAATTTGTAATACTTCAAATAGTAAAATGAGTGAATTCTCGTGCACAAGTATTTTACATTTAAGCATTTTGAAAGCCTTTTAATTCAGAAAAGGTTTAATTAATTTATCACACTTTAATTTTATGAATGACATTGAGAGGAAATTTATCAGACTAAAGTTTGAAACAAATGTCTCTTATCAAAGTTTTACTGACTTTAATTACTTTTAAGTCATGCTCTGATGGACTGAAAATTACAGAGAACCATTTTATTCATTGTAAACTCAAATTATTTCCTCAACAACATAAAATGCAAGTCACACTTATTATTACTCAATTTACTGCAATATTTAGACATAATTTTTTAATGCTTCATATTTTCACACCAATATGAAAATTCATCTTTTATTTTTGTACATTTTAAATTAGAGTACAGAAGCAAAATATTATTTAAGCAATAAAAAATACCGTATTAGAGATTTTTATTAAATTTATTTTTATTTATTTTAAATGAAAAGTATGCGATACACAAACTTTAAAACACAGAAAATCTTCAGCTTAAATGTCATCAATTTTTTTAGTAAAAATAAATAATTTTTATAGTGATGCATTTCTACAGATTATACAACTCTACCTCAAAATATATGAATTCATTTTCCTTATCAATAACTCCATGAAATAAGAGGTTCAGAAAAACAATAAATAGTATGTACTGATTTTTAAAATTAACGTTATTTATATTATGCATGATTTTAGTGTATTAATATATATTGTATCAAAAATTTATCTTGAATGAATATATTTTTGTAGTATATACAGCTTTGATATTTAAATTTATTAAAGTTCAAAAACCAACGATAAATCGATTTGGCAAAAGAAGCATTCTTATGCAACCGAACATTTATTTCAAAACTTATCTCAACATGCAGCTTTACGTTGTTCATTAAAATTGTCTTATTCAAAGGAACTTTTTAGATGAAATTTATTTAATTTCAAAGTTCTGTAAAAATGTTCAATAAATGTCATTTATTTGGGAAAATAAAACATTACATTATTGAATTTTTCTTAGCATGACAAAAATATTTTATCGTCTTTTTCTAGGAAATAAATATTAAATTAAAGTAATAATAATATTACTTTTTCTAGGAAATAAATAAGGAATACGCTCAAATAAAATATAATTTTACAACAGAAATAAATATATAATTTAATTTTTATTGATAATTCTTAATTATATATTGATTTTAATTCAGAATTTTCCATAAAAATATAATTTTTATTTTTAATTTAATAAATATGATAAATAAAATATAAATAATAAAATAAATTAAATAATAATATTAAATATTGGTTTGTAGTGAAGACCTTTATTTCAATCATAATTTATTGTAAAATTAATCATTAACAATCAGTCTTCTTTGTAAACTAAACTAGTGATAGTATATTTTCTAAAGAAATATACAAAGATTTAGGATCATATTTCATTGTAAGTTGTATATTTCAACTTTTTACATCTTAAATATAAACTGACATGTAGATCTTTTAATGAATATTTTTTTCCCTTGAACTGACAAAGTTTTCTAAATAATATCGTAACTCTAAAGATAAGACATAATTTTTTAAATTCATATTTTAAATTTTTA
Organism: Latrodectus geometricus; assembly: GCA_026290005.1. Taxonomy (NCBI): domain Eukaryota; kingdom Metazoa; phylum Arthropoda; class Arachnida; order Araneae; family Theridiidae; genus Latrodectus; species Latrodectus geometricus. The sequence goes on along the minus strand of JAPDSC010098844.1, from coordinate 12,656 downwards.
TTATTAGAATTAAAGTAATTATTTGCTATGCTAGTTTTAATTATTGTTACAATTTAAATTCAATACATAAATACAGTTTATTATAAAAAAGTTAATTTTTTAAATTGCTTTTTAGTCTTTATTAGTATTGATTTTAATTGGAACAAAAAAATTAACTGTACAATTCTACTTCATTACTAGTCACTTCATAATTTTCAAAATTGAATCTCATATTATCTATATTAAACATTCTGCATAAATAAATTGATATGAATTTATATATTTTGATGTTGAAAGAGAATGAAACGTTTATTGAATAAACAGTGGAAAACAATTTGTTTATTTAGCCTAATTTATTAATACATCTTTGACTTTATAATTTATCCGTACTCTTATTTTTATTTTTTATAACTCAATCTGAGAAGTTAAAATTTTCACAATTTATATACGTAACTAATTTCATTTTGTATTTTAATCTCAACAATATTTGTGAAAGGACAAATTACATTTAACTTCATCAATTAAATACACTTATGCGTTAAAATATATTTTTTTCTCAGTTGTTCATACAATTTCACATAGTATATGATTGTGAATGTTTCTAAATGTTTCACTTTTAGAAACATCTACAATCATATAGAAAGCAACCGACTTGTTTAACCCATTTACAAGCAACCCTCATAAATAAAATGAGACCATAAATCGCAAATTAATAACAATATTGAGACTTCATCTGATATTTTCTTCTTCGCACTATGGTAGTGATGGAAGATGTATAAATAATCCAGTGGAATAAAGTAAAATAAATAATACTTTTTTTATAATAAATGAAATTATGTATCTATAGGAAATTTTCATTACTGCAGTTGATTTACGATTCATTTTTTAATTATAATTCAAAAAGAATAGGAAAACATCTTTTGTATTTCTTGCTCTTTTTCGAATGATAAATCCGATCAGTTAAGGAGTAATTCAAATGCTTTTTCCCTAGCTTCATACCTCTTTACTTGATTTTGATTCACATTCTTTGAGAATAATTTATTTCCTTATTGAACATGATTTTACCATTACTGACTTTCATGGGAACGGAATCTTATGGAATACAGAAGCTATCTCATCCATTTCATTTTTAACGATTATGGGGTTTTAAATCTTTCCATTAAAAAGCAAAATCAGTATTTTCTTCTTGTTGATAAATTTAGAAATATTTTCAAATAAATTATTTCATAATTATTTCAAATAATTTATTCATCAACGTATAAGTTTTTACTATTTTTACCAATTTAACATGTATAAGGCATTACTAATTGTGGTTTGAATTTTAAGATCACTATTTGAATAAACCCATTTCATACTTAAAAATTACATCGGACATAATTTTTTACTGAATATTTTATTAATCTGTCGTTTATTTTACTAAAAACTTGACATGTTATGATGACGTGTATTAAAATATATTTTATAAATAATACAGTAAGTTAAAATTGAATTGTTTTTGTTAGAGTAAATTTACAAAAATAATTTACTCTACATACCAAGCATATTTATATTAGGATAAATGTGTAATAATATAAGTGCGAATTATAATTTGAATAAGTATTGTAAAATACTTATTCAAATTATAATTTGCATTTTAAAGCCAAAACGCAAGACGAAAAACAAAGGATTAAACGGATGAGGATATCAAATGAATTTATTTTAGTTCACTGGAAGAATAAAAGCATGCAATTTTTAAAATCTATCACATAATAGACAATTTTATTATTGAGTTTTATACCATTATATGCTGGGATTTCGGCTGCAATTTCATTCATTCCTGCAATGAAAAATTTCTAAAAAAAATATGAAAACATTTTACGATACATGGATTATTGAAAATAGAAAAATCACGAATAATCAGGGTATAAATGTATCATTATTTGAGCCATGAGAATATGATAATCTGTTAAAAACTATACTTTATGGTTAAGGATGAAATTTTCAAAGATAGATAAAAGTCAACTGCAATAAATTTCATGCACAGTCAAAAGCCATACTTTTGAAAATTGCCAGATAAATAGGAATCACATATTTAATGAAATGGTATTACAGCACATAAAAAATAAAATATTTGTTTTTGAACATGTAATAATAGGTTTATTTTCCAAAATATATTGAAACATCATTAATTACTGGTCAGCTTTTCATTAATTGAAGCATTTTTTCAAACTTGCATTCCATTCAATGAAATGATATGGAAACTGTTTTTGCATCCGTATTCAAATCTCGAAAATATTAAGATGATTATCGATATTGTCACAAGATATTAACATTATTAAGAATTATTGATAATGTTATGATTATCATAACATTATTAAGGATTATTGATAATGTTATCATATATATATATATATATATATATATATATATATATATATATATATATATAT
>JAPDSC010098837.1:0-26944 GCA_026290005.1 Latrodectus geometricus | reverse complement strand
TACATATAGATAGATGTAAACAGATAATAAATTACGTTTTTTTCTTCGTGCATAATTTCTTCTGATTTTGATGTTATTTCAGATATAAAGCAGATAAGATTGCTTGGTAAGTAAAAGCTTTCTTTCCGAATCGGAATATGTGATGGTTTCGATGCTATTCGGTACAGTAATAATGTGTAAGGCTAATAAAATTCATTAGTCTTACACAATTCAAAATTTTAGGAAGCATGTCCCTTTAATTGGTTGTTCTTAATATCGGAAAGTACAAAATTGTGAAATACCTGAACAAATGCGTTGTAGAAGATTCTTACCAACTATCCCAAATATCACTTTTAAAAATTCAAGTATGACATCACTGCACTAAAATTAAATCTTTATTTATAAGTACAAAATATATTCTAGTATATATAAAAATGTATTCAGTGAGTCACTGCAAGCAGTTTTAGTGTACTGAAAATTAAACATTTTATATGCATTACATTCAATATATTCGTAAAGTTTAATCCTCCCTTGTTTCATCTTTGTAGGAATATATTGTTTAAATATCGCATTTTCAACGGATTTTATAATAATGACATCGATAGCTTTTTAGGAAATTTATTTTTCAAAAGTAAACTTTAAAAATGACTTCTGAAAATTCAAGTATTTTTTGCAGTTTTCATGTTCTACTATACTTTTGCTCAAGATATATCCTAATTTTATTAATAAAATCGTATATATATCACAATATTCTAGTCATTTTTAATGAATTTATTTCCCAAACATTTTATTAAATCTACCCCTTTACATTACCTTTCGCAAAACAAGAGTTTCAAATAAATAATTGTTCAGATGATTATTAGTCTTGTCTATTATCTTCATTAATCTGCCCAATTAGAAGAAAAGTTCTAAAAAATTGTTGTTCTAATTTATCAATAACAGTTCATTATTATTTAAATTTAATTTTAAATTCCCTTGGTAAATTGAGTATTTATAGAGCATATCTGCTTTTAATTAATGTGTAACTAAGCAAAATTAAATGTCTTTACTGAATTAATATTTGTATAATCATCGAGAAAAGTATCGTTTATTTAAATTCATCATAGGAATTGGCATAATTTGTAAATTTTTCAGAATCATCCAACTGTGCTCTGATTTCCATTGATAAAAAAATTCTTTTATTTAGAAAATCATCTAAATATGAAAAATATTCTGCTGAAATGAAGACAAATTTGCATTTTGCTTCCCCAAAAGAAAGAATCAACATACTAATTTTTCATTAAAATTTTGCCCTTTATTTACTTTCGAATTTTACGACTTTCTAACACAAACCGGTATTTCCCCTGCAACTGTCCGAAAGGAAGGAAACATGATACGAAGGAAGTGAAGCCCTCGAAAAGGGGAAGAAATTCATGGTATCATAGCTGTCCCATAGCCACGTTCTGAAAAACTCAAACTTTTACAAGGGTACACTTTCTCCATCGTGTCTCATCTTTAGCTCAAGACAGTTGAATCTGCTCTTTCTTGACGTCGCTTCTAAAAATGAGTTACCGACACCAAAAAAATAAGCGCGCCAATCGTTTACATACTTCAATAAGAAGGAAGAAAAACAAAGGACAAAATTTGAATGCATGGAGAGAAAAGTAAGTTTATTTTTTATAATTTCTCACACTGAAATATTTTTGTTAAAATACTTTTATTATTCTATCATTGGAAATTGTAGGAAAAAATTCTGCATTCAGTAAATGTGTTGTGTTTCAGTAAACACAACAGATTTCATTATACTTAATTTCGTAATTTATTTTTAAAAATTATGAAAATTAATAAATATATTCTTAAATTGATTGTTTTCAATTTTATTCTGTTTTTATTGTTTATAAAAATAGCTGCCATTTGAATTTGATGAAAAAATGATTTTATTTATATTAATTCCAAGTTTAACTCAAATTATCAATTATCATTTAATGTATTAAATTGTAATTGAGAAAAACGAAAAATTTTTATTAAACAGAAAATGTCCGCATTTATAAGAATTAAAGAAATATAAAGAATTCATGATTTTTTAAAATATAAATAAATGAACATGCATGTGAAATATTCCTTTTAAATATCTTACTTAATATTTCCTGACCTACATAATATTTTAATTTCTTTTGTTACTTCCAGGCAAAAAAGACTTTTGGAATTAGATGATCACGCATTTGATATAGAACCCGTTGAAAAGCAAAATAACTACAATTTAGAAGGTAGAAGAATAGTCAATTTAAAATATTTTATTGAGCAGTTGCAGTCTTTAGATAATCATAGCCAATTTGGTTGCACTTTTTCAACAATGGAAGTGATTTCTGAAGAAAAATGATCAATGCAATTATGAGTATCGGTTGTGGATTTTACAATTTAGAAGAATTTTTTTCTGTCATGAACATTCAATCGATGTCTTCTAAGTTGTACAATAAAGAACACGATAAAATATGCTCTGCTTGGGAGATAACTGCTCTAAAAGAAATGGAATCGGCCGCAACAGAAGAAAAAAGATTGGCTATTGCAAGAGGTGATGTTGATAAAGACGGTGTACCTCTTTTGACGGTTGTTGTTGATGGCAGTTGGGCTAAGCGCTCTTATAGAGTAAATTATTCTTCTTTATCAGGAGTGGTAAGTGCAAAAAATTCACTATTTTCAATTAAACCTTTTACATAAATTTAGAATGCATGTAAGTTTTTAAACGTTATGAATACTAAACTACATAATTTCTTTTAAGTTCTCATATTTTTGAATAGAATTACTATTTATTCAAAAGTAGTTTCAACAGATTAATCACATCAAAATCTTACTTTCAAAACGCCTTTTTACTGGCAAAACAAAACATTTTTTTAAAATGTTAAATATATTCCAAATATATTCGAACTATATGCATTAAATACTGTATAAACGAAAAGCCATACAAAATTATACTAGAATTTTTAATTCAAATATACATAGAGATTTCATGCATCATTTAATAAGGTTTCTTATGGCTATACAAAATATAACGAAGAAAACATTGTGCATAAATTATTTGACTATAATAGTATATGTGAAAATTTTCAGTCATTTTTTTTTACTAAGAAGTAGAACAATCAAGATGCTACTAGCTATGCAAATCTTTCGCAATTTGTCTGTGAGTTCAAGTTGATATAAAACAATAGAAAACTTTGATCGCAAAGAGGTAGTAATATTCAATTATAAGAGAACTATTTTTTGTTCTGTTAATTTTCATTTATCTTTTTTACCTTCATTGCAACTAAATGTTTCAGTGTTTATACTTATAGAATTTATCTATAACTATAAACAGAGTCATAAGTCACTAATGTTACTTTACAAAAAAACATATCTAAGACTACAAAGAAAATATTTTCCCAATTCTTTATAAGTGTCATTCTTATGCAGATGCGCCAAATTCTTAACTTTTTCTAATTTATGCGATTAAATTATGAAATCCAACAAACCGTTTTAAATCAAAAATTTATTCATCTGTAAGTTGTAATAAATGTGACACAACGCAGCCGTTCGTAGGTTAGCTATGTTAAATTTAAAGTCATTTGCTACAATTATGTTTCTTTATTCTAAAAATCATTGAAATAATAAAATAAGGAATCTCACACACATGGAATTAGACAGAGTAAAACTATTTTAATGTATGTTATGTGAAAAATTAATTTTTTTAGAAAATGTAGAAGTAACATATATAGTGACATTTTAATCAATTGTATACTTCTCTTTTTCTTTTGCTCTAGGCTGCTATTGTTGGTTATCATACTAAAAAGGTTCTTTACCTTGGAGTGAAAAATAAATACTGTTCAAAATGCGCTCAAGCAAATGCAAAAGAAATGCCAGTTGAAGAACACCAGTGCTTCAAAAATTGGGAAGGCAGCTCTTCTGCTATGGAATCGCAAATAATAGTTGAAGGATTTTCGAAAAGCATGCCGATGTATCAATGTAAATATTTTCGAATGATTGGAGATGGAGATAGTAATGTTTATAAAAAAGTTTTAGATGCGCGTCCGTACGATAATATTTTAGTTGAGAAAATTGAATGTAAAAACCATCTCTTGAGAAATATGTGCAACAAACTTAAAGACCTTTCACGAAATAGTAAGTATGGGCATATTTCCTTACGCAAAGAAATTGGAAGCAATGTTTTACGTCTAAGAAATTCAGTAACAATGGCTGTTCGTTATAGAAAACTAGAAAAAAATAAATCTCTTTCAGAGAGAATTTTTAATTTACGCGCTGATATTTTAAATGCTCCTGCCCATGTATTTGGAGACCATAAAAAATGTGCAGATTATTTTTGCAATAGTCAAACTATTTCGAGTAATTTAATTTTAAAATTAAAAAACAGCGAGATATATTTTAAATTAATGGAGGCGATTAATCTTTTAGCAGAAAACGCAAAAAGTTTATTGTTTGATGTTACCAATAATGCAGTAGAAGAATTTAATTCAATAATTGCTAAATTTATAGGGGGAAAGAGGATTAATTACTGCTTCCGTCGCTCTTACCAAGGAAGGTGTGCTGCAGCTGCGGTTTCCCATAATACAAAAACTCCACACTCGAAGCTGCATAGAGAGCTGTATAATTGTAGTCCCGGAAAGATTTTGGCACTTGTAGAGCATAAAAGATCTGTGAATAGACAGTTGACATCAGATCGAAAAAAGATAAACCAAGTACGTAAATTTCGTTTTAGAAATGAAAAAAAACCTAGGGTTTTGTGTCCAAACGAAATTGAAAAAAGTTACGGAGATAAAGCCGAAAAGCCCGATTTGCCAAAAGAGTTCTTTATTGAAAAAAAAGAATTATTTCTTAAAGATCTGCAGCTCAATGAAATGCAGCGGAGAGAGCTGGAATTATCAACGAGAGGTCAACGTGATTGTCCTCAATGGTTGTATGAAAGGCGAAAGCGAATTACTGCCTCCAATTTTGGAAGTATTTGTCGCAAATTACCTTATACAACTTGTGGAAATATAGTAAAATCACTGCTGTATTCTCATTTGGACAATTATGCCATGAGATATGGCAGAAATCATGAAGATGATGCAATTTTATGCCTTAAAAATTTAGGCTTAGCCATACGAAAATGTGGACTATTTGTGGATACGCAGTTTCCATATTTAGGAGCAACACCTGATGGTTTAATTGACAACGATGGAATAGTAGAAATAAAATGTCCTTTTTCCTCCAAAGATCTTACCCCAGAGGAAGCCATTTTAAGTAGAAAATTCAATTTTTGGAATTTAAATAAACAAAAACAAATTGGTAACATCAATAAAAAACACAAATATTTTTATCAAGTACAAGGGCAGTTGCATATAACCAAAAAAATGTATTGCCTGTTTGTCCTATGGACACCAAAAGGGCATAAAATAGAAAAGATCTATAAAGATGATTTATTCTGGAAAGAAGAGATGGAAAACAAACTTAAAACTTTCTATTATGATTGTTTACTGCCAGAACTAATTGATCCTCGATACACGCGATCAATGAAAATCAGAGATCCTCCATCGATTATCGAAGCAAAAAATAAAAAACAATATAAAAAAATAAAGTTGGAATAATTTTAAAAAGAAAAATAAATTTTTTTTAAAAAATTTGGTTTTAATAAAAAATAATTGTAAATAAATTATGTAAATAATAATATTAAAATATTCAATGTAAATAAACACCAAAAATCACAAAAATATTTCTCTTTTATTTATATCCATTTCCCTCCATTTCTCTTCTCATTTATATCATATTTCATTCTCCCCATTTTCTGGATGTCTAAAATATATATTTTACATATTGTAAATAAAAATTTACTGTTTTTAATAAATATATATATACCTAATTGAAAATTGTGCATCTATTATATTGTAATTACATATACTATATATATATATATCTCATTTTATGTATTTCAAATTATTTTTTAAATAAACTGGACAATAAATTTTATACTTTCAAATGTTCCTTACATACTGACTGACATATATTCTACATAAAGTTTAAAAAAAATTGTTTTAATTATTTTGAAGGTAACATTTTTTAATTACTGTTTCTTTCACAGCATGTTGATGATAGCACAATTTATTCATTTTTATTTTATACATAGCGAATTGTGTAATTTGTGGAAGTTCTGCGAGGTTGATACTACAGAGGAGTATAATTTGTTTTTGAATTAACCTTCCACATGCAATTTCTATCACATTAATGTAATAAAAATACACATACACATGTGTATTATCATATTTGTTGAACTAATGCAGTCAATTTTAAATTAAAAGCACATCTTTGAAGAAATTTTTTTCATATTGCATCTTTACAGTATGTTTAGAGCATATTACATTGCTTAGAGAGGATATTAATTTTTATTCAATGTGTCTTGTATTGAAAAGAATTACATTTAAAAAGTATTTTGCATTTTTTTTAAATAGTAAAATACTAACAAAAGAAGACATAGTTGCAATTTATACTTATATAAATATGTACGTAATTAAATTTTCTATGTTTTTTAGAAATTTAAATCAATAAAGGATTTATTTTTTAATAATTTTATTATAAACTTTGGTCTAATATGCAGATATAATTTCGTAAAATTATTATTTTTAATTAGCTATCTTTGTAAACTTATAATATTTTTAATGGAAAACTAATATTAATACCAACAAATAACAAAAACGCCAAACATATGGTATGAAACATTTTCATTTTCTGGCTGTCTAAAATATATATTTCATGGCAAAACCAATATTATAATGAAATCATTTCAAAAATAAATTGCCTCGATGCGAAACTACTTTGTACAAAATGTATGTAACTCCAATATTGTGTGAATCAAGATTAATAGTACGTACAATTTTGGAAAATTAGAAAAGAATGAATGATAAGTTGATGCCGGAACTGCCTTTCCATTTCCTGAATGTGAGCAAAGATACAAATCCTATGGTTTACGTATTAACTTGTACTGCTTTTAAAATTTGTAATTTATTTCGAAATATAACGAGAAACAACGTCGATACGCTTGATTAATAAGATTCAATATTATTAATCAAGCATAACATTTCTGCATAATAAGATTTAATTTCTGCAGGTGAACTTTCCATTCCTACAAAAATCATTGATAAAAACTATAAGTCAAAGCCATTTTATAAAAAAAAAAGGTTATTGAAAAACTAATAAATGAATTACGTTTTTCCCCATTGAAACAGATAAGAAAATCAACTCTTTGTATATTATAAAAGTGTAGTGGAGATAAACATAACTGTTTTGTTTTCTCAAGAAGACCTCACCCCATTTAAAGCAAGTTGAATTGAAATTAAATCCAGAAAAATAGAATAATAAATATATTTTCAATGTACTTTTTGTTTTTAATTTAATTTGAATATTTATAATTATTTTTTTAACATTGAAGGAGTAATAATAATAGCAAAATTGTTCAATTTTTGTTGTGCATCTGCATAGTATTTTACTACACAGAAAGCTGAACTCTAAAAGTAAATAAAATAATTATTTCTTCTCAGAATCTCCGAGCAGCTCATTCTCCCTCAATGCTTGGATACATCAGCAACCGACATTTCCCATGTGAGATTTCAGAAGCGTTTGAACTAGCCTCAGCCATGTGATTTAATGACATACAGTTCCAGGAAGAAAAACCCTGAGGGGATTACGGACCCTCGAAACAGGACAAACAGCCTTCAAGGCAAACTGACCATAAATGCCGAGAAAATCTGCGTGGAAACAGGCTGGGGGGGAGGCTTACTGATTACCTTACCCCTGCAGTTAAGTGATCTCCTGTTCATACCCCTTTTTCACCCCTATTGAGTTAGGAACTATCTTTTCTTTGTAAAAGGGTGCTTTGGTGTGGCTTGTAAATTAAAACTCACCAATCAGTTTCTCCAGTTTCTGTAAGAGCGACCGCCCCAAAACAACTGTGCTAGATGGCGCTGAAGTTCATTTCAAGATTTATTTTGAGGAAACAGTCCCCTTAAGAGATAATTTCCCAGTTCCTTAAGATTAGATTAAAATTGAATTTTAAAAAGTTAAAAGAATGAAAAAGCACTATTTTTGAGCTTATTTCCACTTGATATTTTTAAGAGTATGTGGTTATAAATTATTATTATAAAAATACTTATTTTTAAAGCTTTTAAATTATCAATAGTTAATGTATTTAATTAATCCTGAATTTTGCAACACAGATTATTTGCTTAGGTAAAGAAAAACCTTGAATAACTAATTTAAATTAAATCAAGGATTTTGAAATTACAATTTTAAGCTTAATTTGACACTATAATTTAAGCAGTGGTTGGAAATAAAATTTAAATTCTAACCTTATTTGTGGCATTTCCCTTTGAAATGGTAATGAAAATTAGCTATAATTTTAGTGATCATCAGAAGTTTGTTTCGATTTTATCAAAACGAAAACTTCTTGTGATAGTACCTAATAGTTAATATAGCATATTACAAACATGCACAAGCTATATAGTTTTACCAAACATAAACTGAACTTTTTACGAAGACAAGATATTCTAATTAATTTAATATAATTAAAACACATTAATATAATTAAAACTTTTCTTTTAGTAAAAAAATTGCTTACTAAAAATTGATAATAAAAGAGAAAACAGTAGTGATGGTTAACTAAAGTATATATTTTAAAACTTTCCTGTTAAAACTATTCAAACAAAAATATAAATTGGTAAACTTGACCTCAAAACTAAAAATGTTATGCTCGTTAGACAAGTCATTACATCACAAACTACGTTCTAAACACGCAATTAATTTTAAAATTCTTAATGGACATGTAGAAATATTTTTTTCCAAAATAAAATAAATAACAAATAATAAACGACAGTTATTATTTGTTATCGACAGTTATATAATCGTTTCTGATTAATTTTTCTTGACAATATTTATTAATCATAAATTTCTTGAAAATTCAGTGATTAGCATTACATAAAAAACTTGCAATTGAAAATTCTTAAGCTCCATTAATCCATATTTAATGGAATTCAAGAATCTTTCATTTCAAATTTCAGAATTGAATTTTTCAAACACCTACAAAACAACAAACAAGTTTCAAACACCTAAATAACATTTCTAGTCGATGTTTATTGCTAATGAACCTCATGAAATATTGAAAGTAAACATTGCAGAGGGAATTAGACCCAATTTTTTCGAATGAAATTCTTAAAAAGGGAATATTTAAAATCCAATACTTTTATTTAACTTTTTAATATGCATTTAAGAACTGTTAATTGCATAAAAACATATAACTACATGCAAACAAGAAATTAAATTTTAGAAAACATTTTTGAATAATATTGATGTAGTTCATAAAAAAGAAACAAAAAAATTATAAAGAAATGTAAATTTCCTGTGCTTAATTTCTTTAAATATATTATATCGAATTATATTAGATAAACATTTTAAACAAAAATATTTAGAAAAATGTTACTAGGGAATTGCAGAATAACTTTCTCTTATTCACAAATCAAGGTCAATTTAAGAATTTAATACAAAAGATTTTGCTGCGAATGTTTTCTTTCATATAAATATTTAAGTAATATTTTAGGGAAACAACGAAACTATCTTTGAATGTTGAGTGTATAATACAATTTCACATTAATTGATTGTGTTCTTTTAAAAAACTTATAACAATTGATAAAGTAAAAGATAAAATAAGAGTTTTCTTAAAAAGAAAAAAAAGAATATTTTATTTTACATTTAAATTAATAAACTGCTCAGAATAATTATCTGCTTCTTCACAATTTAATAGTTTGAGATTTTTAAAAATAAAAAAAATATATTAATTTATAATGTATAAATATATTCTAGATTAAATATTTCCTGTTATTTTTTTTAAGAATTATAAAGATGCTTTTAATAAAGGCTTATAACAATATTAATTAACTGTAGAAAAAAAAAGAAAGCAAAGTAAGAAAGTGATTTTCAATTATATATCTTATATCTTTTGAACTTAATATATAACGAAACCACATGTATTCTGATCAATCAATATATTATCAATATGATTATTGTTGGAAACTAATTCATTAACTAATATTTTTCTGGAGGAAACAATTATACATTCACATTCAAAAATATTTTATTGTTGCTACTTGAGGTAAAAGAAATATTATATTTTCTTCATTAGTTTTAATTCAAAATCGAAATTGTACTAAATAGCTAACAAAATAAAACAGAATCAACATGTTCTTTGTCATAATACAATTTAAAAAGTGCAAACATTGATTACTTATTTTTTTTTTCTGTCACATGAGTTTAAAAAAACTATAGCATCCCTATATATTCTTGTCTCATTTAAATTCAAAACTCCTACAGCCCGTTATTAATTGCGATTCGGTTACAAATATTCAACAACTTTCATAAAATCTTATTTCCTGGTACGGCCGATCACATCAACCTCCTCATTTTGACCTTGGAGAAATGTGAAGTTGGCCATCAAGTAAAAAGTAAACTCACCATTTTCTTTATTAAAACTTCGCAAGTAATTACAACGGTCCGTTACTTCCTTTCCCGCCCAAACTTCGATTGTGGTTTCTTACTATATGACAGAAGGCCAAATGGATTCGAGAAACGAAAGAAATAATGCTAATAGCCTTTGGGAATTATGGATTGATTCGAAATCTCAAGTTCATTTCATTTGTGAGCCCTTTCGCTTAATGGGGTGTACCCGTTTAGCAGTCCGGTCGACCTTGTTCGGTTTTCATTTGATTCCAATATAAAAGGAGCCCAAGCAAAGTTATGTTTACTGACGATTTTGCTATCAGTCTGATATTTACCTACCAACATGATTGCTAAAGTAAGTTTTTATTGATTTAAATTTATTTAAAAATTTCTCTGATTTGAAGTTAGTTATAAACTTAAATAATATTATTTTAAAAGCTATCATAGAGTAAACTAAGCTGTTTAAAGTGGGATAAATATAATCAATGTATTTTAACAGTGGAATATTGTTTTATTGTTTAAAATTTTCTGGTAATATTATTTAAAATTCGTTTTATGGCACTAAAATTTCTACGTTCCTCCTATTAATTCTTAAAGTTGGTTTTTAAATTGAATAATGAGATACAATATGTAATTCTGTAAAAAAATCACTAAATTACATGAAAAGTCCACTCTGGAATTGAATACTGACCATAATTAGCATAAAACTCTTGAATATGTGATAAAATCAACTCAATTATAACTTTATCAATTTATTAAATTTTTATTTAAAAAATGAATTAATTTTATAAAACAAAACAAATTTTCATGAAGTAAGAAGTTTTAAATTTACATTTAATATTTATTACAGTGTTTATCATATTTATCAGAGCAATTTTTTAATTAAAATCATTCATACCGTAGTAATTATTTTTATACTTCTGACTTAAAATTTCCTTGTTTTTTTCTGTGGAACGGCAATTTAACTAAAACTTACAGCTAAATAGTTTTATTTGAGTTAAGATTCTTTATATAAAACGTTTTACTTATATTTCCTATTTATTTTTTATCTAGAGCTAAATATTTAAATTGCGGTAGAAACAAATTTTAAACATTAGCATTAATGCACTTGAATCTTAAATTAGACTGAAAACTCAAACTTTAAATTTATTTTTGAATTTTTTTAAAAACAAAGAAACTTTGAAATCTTTCAAATTTAAAAGTTTTTATTTATAGCATTTGGAAACAGGAATTTTTATAGAAAAAGATGAATAAATTTTCTGTAAAAATATCGAATTTTTAATACAAATTTAATATTTGTTTATTTTAAGTAGTTATAATTTAGAGTATTTTTATAATTTTTACCTAAAACAAAATTGCTTTGTGTTTTTCCATACTTAAGAAATTAATAATACCTTATATTTTAATTTAAGACTTTATTTTCTCGAAAATTTTTTTAGCAATAACTTAAGCGTTTTAACTATTTTGATAGTAGAAAATGGGAATTATTTATGCATGAAATCCAATTTATTTTGTGCCATTTCAATGAAAATTTTCATCTAAACTTAAAATGTTTATCCTATGAATAATTTTAGTTTCATTTTTACACTTAATAGACTTGTAGTAATTTAATAAATGCATGTTATATTTTTTTATGAGAAGTCAGCTTTTCAAAATTTGTCTATTATTTCCGTATTTTAATTCGCTTGAAATTTGTAATGTTGAAAAAAAAAAAACTTTTTTTGTGTAATTTATATTCGAAGTGTAATCTTCGATTTCCACCAATATTTACGATAAATATCCCACAGGTCAATTATTTAATGCCATATATTTTTCTACAGAGACACATAATTTTTAAAAATTGATACATCAAATTTGTATTGAATATATCAAACCAGAAATACTTATTGAGCCTATTTTTTAGAAATACAATAAATTTATGTTGCCATTGCTCATGTTTTTGACAAATTTTGATTATTTTACAGCTTATTGTTTTCATTGCTGCATTGGCAGCCGTCCACGCTACAACACTCGTGGCTCCAGCAGTGTATGGTCACGGACTCGCCATTAAAGCCCCAGCACCTCCTCTTCTTCACGCACCTCTTCTTTCAGCTCCCGTTGTTGCTAAACCTGTTGTCGCAGCCCCAGCTGTTGCAGTCCAGAAATCTGTCGTCACTACTCATCACGCCGCCCCTGTTGCCTATGCTGCTCCCCTCCCCTATGCAGTAGCAAAGCCTGCTTCAGTTGCTTACACTACCATCACTCGTACTGCTCCAGTTGCACCAGTCCTTAGTCACACTGGATTTTTGGGAGCCGCTCCATTGGCTTACACAGGACTTTTGGGACATGGATATGGACTAGCCGGACATGGATACGGTCTTGCTGGACATGGACTTCCCTACCACGGACATGGCTTAGCTTATAACCTGGCACCCGCTAAATACGGTTACGGAAAAGTCTTCTTGTAAATCTGTGATATTCTGGTCAAAATCTATGAATAAATCATTATAAAGTTACTGTACATAAATAACTGTCTTTGGCTGATTTTTCCCTCACATTTAAATTAACTCTTAATATTTAAAATTAAGTAAGCGTGATTTTTCTATTTTTATAAGTTTACTAATGGAAAATTTGTAAAGGATGTTATGCTTATTATATAGGAAGAAAAGTCTTCGTCATTGTATAATGCAGAGACTATAAAATTTATCAAATAAAACTATGAATACATCAAATCACAAATAACATTTACAAAACATAATATTTATTTAAAAATTAGTGTAAATTTAAGCTGATTTATCCCTTTATTCCCATAAATTATCCCATAAATTTGAAAGTTCATTAGAAACATGGAACTGAATTTTTATAATTACTCTGAAATTCAAAAAAAAAAAAAAAAAAGTATTTAAAAACAATTTTTGAGGCACTTTATTTAAAAAAATATAATAAAAGCATCTTTAAGGTTAACTTTTTGTGAAATCTTGTTTGCTCTCAAAAATTTTACTATTGTACGTGTAAAATGTCCAATATAATGTATAAAACTACTTTAAAAAACAGTTATTTGACAAAAATTTACTGCAGTTATAACTAAAATGAGCACTAAAAATATCATTTATTAAGTTTACGTGATTAAAATGTATGAGAATTACATAGACAGAAAGAGATTATTAAAAAGGGAAGATAACAGATTTTTTTTACTGTGCAATAAAATGTTAGTCGAAGTGTAAAATTTTTATTTACTCTTTTACATTCCCTCCCCCCATGAAGAATATATAACAAAATCACATTTTATCAATTAAGTCAAATATAAAAATTAAGTATTTTGCAAATTTTGCTTAATCTTGGTAAAAATTGTACATTGAAATAGATATATTAATTTTCTTTGTACATTGTAAAGTGTAATTCATGTGTGTGTGTTGTGTGTTAGTGCTTCATTTAAAATAGTAATCGAATGATTTATTAAAAAATAAAAATTATAGTTTTTAATGGTCATAAATAACAGAAAAATTAAATAATCAATAAATCATTTAAAGTGATTATTATTGTCGAATATCGCAGGCAAATGGAAACAGTATAAACACTATCAAAACCAAATATTTGCTTGCATAATTTCAATCAATTCTCGTTAATGAGCAACTAAGAAAAAGTTACCCTAGCTTGCTTACATAAATACGAGTTCAAAAGAAGTGAGTAAGTCTGACGTTAAAATTCAATATTAACATCTGAAATAAAGTATTATAAAAATGAAAAAAAATATGATATTTAAAACAAAAACTATTGCACAAAAAGTTTCATCGTAGAAAATTTTTTTGTGATGAATCTTTATATTTCATGTAGATATATTTTGTAAGCGATTACACATAACTATTTCAATAAAAACTACAATCATTTACTATATCTTCATTTAATACGAATTGAAGAGATTATATGTATTGATTATGATAATAAACTGTAGCATACCCAGGAAAAAGTTTTTAGAGCTAATATTGTAAGTCTTGAATTCTCATACTTTAAACGGATAAAAATTTAATATAATTTCGATGAAGTTATAAGGATGAAAAAAATATAATTATTTAAGAATATCAATGAAGACACTGTCGTAATTAAAGTTACTACTTATTGTAACAATGATGTATTTAATATTATGAGTAACAATCAAATAAAGTAGATTCAAACGAATTTTTAAGACATGCAAGTAAAAATTAATAATTTTAAGATCAAAATTAAGAATTAAAACACTATTTATAAAGCCTGCATTAAAATGCTGTCGTTAATTAAACAAAGAAGATTATTTGGATTCAAAGAAGAAAGCGGAGCTTTGGAAGCGCAAATTAAACAAAGAAGATTATTGGAAGGAATAATATGAGTAAAAACTTTTTATTGTTCTTCTATAAAAATATAACTACCCGATTTTAAACTTGCCTATTGTAAAATCTTAGTAATTATTGGAAAATGCTAATAAAAATTATCTTTGATGATGGGGAAAAAAAAAAACAGATAAAAATTTTCTATTTTGATATATTTGATGATATGATTTAAGAAAAAATAAAATAAAGATTATTCTGTGAAATTAAAGCGCAAGAGTACTTATTAATATAACTTTCGATCACCAATCAACAAATTAACGGTTTAATGGGGAAAGATTCAGACGAGCAGCAAACCTGTCCACAGGGTTTTTTGTGGATAGTATCAGTTTTGTGGATTTCTTGTGTCTGTTATTCTGCAAAATAGGAAATAATCAGTAAATAATGGCATTACTCCAAGCATTGATCAATGAAAGATTATTTACAATTTGAATTCCAATATTATTTTTTTCGTTTCCAACACATTTTAACGTATATTCGCGCACATTTTCACGAAAAAAATAAATCGATTTGGAAAATATTTCCAATTATGATTATTCTATATTTAACTGTAAATGGTTTAATTTTAATTAAATGGTCAAATTTTATTAGAAACTTAGAGGATCAAGGTAGATTAACAATTCTAAAATATTTAATCTCTCTTACAGGTAAAAAAATTTGTATAACATTTCTAAAGCTTAATTTTTAGGCTGTACACATGCCCTATAAGAAATAAATTTAAAAGTCCATTAGTTTTCAAAAGTTAAGGAAAAGCTTACCATAAAATATGACATAAAAATAATTTATAGTTTATATAAATGATAAAAACGAACTTATATAAATTTATGCGGAAACGCTAGATACTACTACTTTTCTATAAAAAAAAAAAAAAAAAAAAAAAAAAGTAAATAGAGTGAGAGAAAAATATGCAAAAATCAGGATTCCGTAATTGTTCTTGAAACTTTTGTTGACTTTCAACTTTTGTTAGTAGATTCACTTCACAATAGTGGATCCAGCAATATCTGAAATTAGTCTTTTGCTCGATTCGTCAAGGAATGGCGTGTTCTCAGATGGACGGAAATGGAGATGTCATAAGTTGATGTTGCTGGTAGTCTTAATGTGTCTCTCAGCGTGGTCCACAGTCTCTAGAATAAATATTGAATCGAAACTTCTGTGTCCAGAAGATATGTTCCAGGTCGACCACGATCTACAGCTCCTGCAGAAAACTGTCTTATAGCTCTTTCAGCTCAAAGGGGAAAAAGCATTTCTATGCCGAAAAGTGTGGCAGACCACTCTGTTGTATCAGGGAGAAAAATATCTGTTAATTTGGTGGGAAAACATTTGTATCATGCAGCTCTGTGCAGTTGTGTGTGTCTTCCTCACACGACAACAGGGAACGACCCGCTTATCCAACACCTCCTAGAGTGGTGTTGGCTTATCTCGGTCAAGAGAGCACGTTTCCTGGACCAGATATTGATGAACGTCTGTACTTTTTATCGACGAGTCCAGATTAACACGGGAATTTGATTTAAGATGTATGTTAATCTGGCGAAAACAAAGTACCAGATATCAATCCAACATTATGGAATGACAGTTACCACAATAGTGGAATAATGATCTGAGCAGGGATTTCATTCTGGAATTACACTGACCTAAATGTGTTATAGAGAAAAACTATGACTAGGTATGAGATATCGGGATGAGATCCTTGATTCATACTTCCACCCATATGCCGGCCCACTTGGCAATGATTTCATTCTGATGGATGAAAACGGACAACCCTATCAAACTATAGTTGTTGAAGAGTATCTTGAGGGTCTTGGTTTGGAGGGAATGTAAAGGCCTGCTTGATCTCCAGACCTGAAACCCATAGAACATTTTTGGGACTATCTTGATTGCTTAAGCCCTCAAAGATCTATAAGAAAGCTAGGAAACATCATACTCCGTGTTTGGTCTTCGCTTCCCATTTCGGTAACCAACAACTTAAATGATGGCATGAAATTCGATGAGTCCAGTACACTCAAGCTGAAGGTGGACATATCTCTTATGTCTACTTTCAGCTAGAATACATTACACTCATAGACTTTTGTAATGTTTATATGACTTTTAACCGCCTAAAACTGGAATTATTCTTTTTTCAGAGGATTGACTTTTCCACTGAGATTGCTTTTTTTTTGTTGTAAATCATTTATGTGTTTTCTTATGTAAACTTCTATGTTGCAATCAATATACGCATGTTTTGTACGCATGTCTTCCAAATTTGGTGTTTCTAGATGCTTTCATTTGCAAATTAGATGCAAAAAACCGATTATTTTTTTACTTTTAGAAGATAATATATTTTTTTAGAAATGATTTCTTAAATTATGGAGATTGTATAGAAGAATTGTTAATGAAATTATTTTATAAACACTGTTAACACTTAGTAAATTTTTTATGCATAACTGCATTTGCATTAAATTACATTAAATTAAGAATCTTAGTTCAGTTAATAATTGTGATTCATTTCCAAATTTATTTTATATAATATTTATAATTAAAATAATTATTCAAATAAATTTATTTATCATATTAAACTTCATCTAATTTATGACATATTCACATATGTAATATAAAGAAAATAATCATAAAAGTTTTATCCTGATCGAAATAAATAAGATTTAGATTAAAGATATCATGCTTTTAAGTTAATTTTTAATAAATTACGAAAATATCTCAAACTAAAAATTAAAAAATATATATATTTTTCTGATTTTAAAAATACGATTTCAAGGAGGAAAGTTTAGCTGAAAGGAAAATATATACACTGCTCAAAACAATTAAAGAATATTGCGGTTTTAGGTGGATCTTGTGGCTGGGAAACATTTCAGCTGATTGATACATGGTCGACAGACGTAGTAGGTTATATGAGAATAAATTACACATGTTCGGCAGAAAAAAATGCATTTTATTGCGTATTTGTGTACAAAAGGAAAGAAACACAATTTGTGCATATGAAAAAAAAAGAATAACAAAAGGTGTTTTCTTCAAAGGAAATCATTTTCAGTAGGGATTATGGTTTCCACGGATGGCTAGCAACGTTGAACACCCTTGAGGCAAGGAGTTAATGAGGCTATTAATCACGAGTTGGGGTATTATGTCCCACTCTTCCACAAAAGCTCTTTCCAGTTCTTCGAGAGTTTGTGGGGGTGGTTGCCGGCTAGCAAGTCGTCTTCCTAGAGCGTCCCAAACGTGCTCTATTGGATTCATGTCTGGAGAACACACTGGCCATTCCATTAGTACGATTCCTTCCTCAAAAAAGAAATCCTCCACTAGGTTAGCAGTTATCGTCCATTAAAATAAAGCCATCTGCGTTTGCTGCAACGTAAGAAATTACAATAGGTCTGAGCATCTCATCCCTATATCAGCGACCAGTCAGAAGTCCCTCTCGAATGATATAGAAGTCTGTGAGCTCGTCAATGGAGATGCTACCATACACCAACACTCCCCCACCACCAAATCTGACACTTTCGTGCACGAACGCAGGATTATTCCTACTGCCACGCTCCCTCCAGATGAAAATACGCCTAATATCAGGATGAATAGAAAAATGGAACTCGTCAGAGAAAAGAACATTGCTCCATTCATTTCTCCTCCAGTTCACATATTCTGTTGCCTACTCCCTGCGGTCACGACGATGCCTTGGTGTTAGTTTAACGCATACCATCGGTCGGTGAGCATACAGACCAATACGATGGAGCTGGTTTCGGACAGTCTAAGTGGAAACCGTGGTGTCAGTAGCCGAGCGAAGTTGTTGTTGGAGAATAGTAGCGTTCATATTTCGGTGTCTTGGAGCCGTTAACACTAAATAACGATCTTCATTGGGCGTTGTTGCTCGTCTACGACCTTGCCCTTGTCTTCGGCCTGCACTTCCAGTCTCCAAAAAACGGTTCCAGATCCTAGAAATCACATTTAGTGACACTCCAATGGCGTGCGCTACTTCGGCTTGAGTTTGGCCCCCTTCTAACCTATCAACAACTCTCCAAGCTTCTGAATCGGTTAAAAGACTTCGCTGAGACATCGGACTCATTGAAGCAAAGCAGTTGCTGACGAAATTGAGGTCAACAATCAATATCGCTAAATAAAAGCAGCTATTGCCGAGCTATTGTGCAAAATCGAAGAAGTTGAAAATCGATCTGTGTTGAAGCCCTAGATTTTCCAAACTCATATTAAAAAAATTGATTAGATTTCATTTATTACAGTGTCACCGCTGAAATGCTGTGGCACTTTAAAGATAAGTAATAAAGGTAATCAAAAAATCATCAAACTACTGAAATTATATTTATTTAGAGCATTTGTTCTGTTCTGATAACATAAAATTTATAGAGTGATTTCACTTACAAATACATTCTGTTTCACCGATTTTATTATTTAGCAATAATTACATCACTGACTGATGAAATATAAAAGCTTTGTTTATATTATAAAATGTTGTTTGAAAATATTTTCCCATTTTTAATAATGTTAATGAATTTAATCTAAATGAATATAGAAAGAGCCCAATCTACAGTTATGAAAATAGAATTATTATTTCCGTCATAAGTAAAAATCAAATGATCAATAACTAAAAGGAAACAAGACAGAATGCCTTAAAATAAAATTACGATCTTACATTTTCAAGAATATCAATTTACTTTGCAGAAGTATATGAAGTAATTAAAATATCTTGAAAAATAAATGCTAAAAGAATGTTAATTCTTGTAAAATATAAGATCAACATAAATCAGTTCGCTTTCTTTAACTTACTTAAATTATTCTCATACGATGATAAAAATAAAATAAATTTTACGTTTTTTACGTAAATAATGATCAAGTATTTTTAAAAATGAATATATGAATGTTAAGTAATGAAAAAATATTTGTCAAAGAAATATAAAAAAATAATTATAATTGAAATGTTGTATATCTTTAATAAAAAATTCAATACTCTAAATTATATATATATATAAGATTTAATTTGTAAACAGTACAGTCGGTCGAAAAAATGTGTGGGCACCGGTACCCTTTCGAATTTTGTCCACATCGAGAATATAGGAATTTTTCGAAATGAAATAAATTTATTTATTTAAATAAATCGTGTTTAAATAAATCATTAAATTTAGAAAAAGGAATTGTAAATGATCACTTACTTGGACAATTAAAATCACGTCATGAGAAAATTTTGCAAAATCAATTACAAATTGTATCGTTTACTCTCACAAGCACTCCTGTCAAGCTAGAATCCATCTGACCAAATCGCCTCGTTAAGAAAAAGCTAAAAAATACGAAACATGTTTTATATTTTAGATTTCATCTTTCAGTTCTTAGTTTACTGGGTATATAAACACGCTTCATTTTTCATAGCATGAGCCAGTCGTCTCGTCACCTTTATATTTATTAACGGATAAATCTCCGTGACAAAACGATATAATGGAAAAGATTTGCATGATCATTGATATGGATGGTTTTGTTCATGAAGCAAAATTCTTGTGTCGAGAACTCGGCATGATCAAAACGACGAACGAGAATCCAGTGCCATACGGATTTCGATTCGATCTTCGCCGCATTCATCTGAGTCCGAAAGATTGGCAGACAGCAATATTTTGCAGCAAACGGATTCACGGACTGAGATTTCGACCCACCTTCAAAGAATGGAACGTGAAATCATTGAACGAGCTGGAAGACATCGTAATATCTTTTTACAACAGAGCGAAAAACGTGAATAAAGATGTCGTGGCTTACAAAGGTGGTCGATACGAAAAAGAATTATTGGACTCTTTAAATATTCCGAATATCAATTTGGAAATTTACGACTGTCCGAAATTCATCGTGTTGTTGAATGAAGACGATAGAAAATGGCAATGCGAATGGCACACGGAATCCGAACAACAACATCATTGTCACTGTACAATAGTCAAAGTCTTTGTTTTCAACAAGTTCGTTCGAAACTGTCTCCAACGGTAAGCATAATGTTTCGTTACTCGATGGAAAAAAAAAAAAAAGAATTTGTCCTGAGCCGAAGATCTTCATGTTGATAGCGTCTTCCGGCTCGTATCGTATAAAAGGAAGAGCCGAAACCGACGCTCGTCACTTTCTTCTGTTCTCAGCAGATCCGTTTCGTATTTTTTTTCTCTACTTACGAAAATGAGTTTCAGTACAAATTACATCGCAAGACTGAAGACCATTCAAAACGACGAGAGCGAAACAGTTGCCAGTGAATTGGAATTCATTAGCGTTGTCGATGGATCTAAGATATCGCTCTTGTCCGGATTGACGTCTTTCGGACTGCCACCAAAGACAAATGACGACGACGTGAAAAGATTCGTCGTACCGTTCCATGAAATTGGAAACTTTTTAAAAGAACATTTATTCAAAGAAGAAACAATAATTGCAAGCGATCAGCCATGGACATTAAGCTATTTGCGATGCTACATTCCATCGGTTCAATATTTTCCAAAACACCTCGTTGACGAAATTTTACAATTCGACTAATCCCATCAAAAGGGGTAAAAAAATCGCAGAGAGTAGCACATATTTGCTACTCTCTGCGATTTTTTTACGACACGGAATGAACCAATTTTGGGACACAACAAGTTTTTTTTTCTAACTTTTTTGAAAACAAGAGCCAAAGATGTTGATAAAGACTTGTCTTGTGTAAAAAAAAAGAAAGAAACAGTATCAAACTGATTTTGAGATGTTTTCTTTTCTAACGTTGAAACAAGAGCTAAAGATCTTCATGTTGATAACAACTTCCGGTTTGTCGTGTATAAAAGGAAGAGTCGAAACGGATGCTTCACACATTTTCTTCTCAGCACGTTCAGATCGTTTTTCTCTTCTCAGTGTTCGAACATGTCATTCTACGTGAATTTCGTGGCAAGAATCAAGCTGATTCAAGAAGCCGGCGAAACTGTTGCTGGAGAGTTAGAATTCACCAGCACATTCGATGGAGACAAGATTTCAGTCGTGACCGGCTTGAAGTTTTTCGAAATGCCAAAGACAAACGACGGCGGTCGAAAATTCGTCGTTCCCGTAAAAGACTTGGACGAATTCTTGAAAGATCATCTGTACGAAAAATATTTGAAAGGAGACGATGGCTGGGAGTCTAGCATTGCCAGTGACGAGCCATGGACAGTCAAGTATCTCGAAGATGTGTTGCCACTCGTCTTTTATCTTCCCAAGGCAACGATCGACGAAATGTTGAAAATCGAAGACTTGAAAGGTTAGCCCTTTAGCCTTAGAAATTAAAGGGGTAAAAAATTCGCAGAGAGTTGTGTGCACGCTCTCTGCGAATTTTTTTACGACACACAATTAACCAATGTTGAAACACGAAAAAAAAAACTTGCATTAGTCAAATAATAATAATAATAAGACAGTCACGCCCATTTCCTGAATCTTGCGTATATAAACACGTGACACAGAACGACCAAATGTTCATTTCGAGTTTTGAGCTCGTGCAGTCAACATGTGCTCTTGCGATTGCTGTCACAAGAGAATCGTGAATTCTCGTCCTTACTTGTTGCCGTGTGGACATTATTTCCACGTCTATTGTCTGATGTTATTCAACATCTACAGAGGTGAGAAGAAGGTTTGCCCGAAATGTTTTGCGGACTTTGAGTCGATAGAATACGATCTTCTGAAACTCGATTTTCCACCAGTGCCACCAGAAGATATCGAAAACGAACTGAGACCAAAGGACGAACCGGAGCCAGCATGTATGACTTGCGACATTCCGTTCGTTCAAGGAAAATGCAAGTCTTTTTCCGAGCCGTTCATATTGTGGATCTGCGAGCACAAATTCCATTATGAGTGTATAAAGTCTTGGGTGAAAAACGGAAATCGACAGTGTCCGCACTGTGACACTCCGATCACTTCGATGGATCTGGTATTCCTCGACATTTATCCTGACCGAGTTCCGATCCAAAACGTTTGTCATTGTCCATGGTCCAGCGAAGACGATATGGACGTGGATTCCTGGAGCGATTAATCTTCCACTTTTTTTCATCAACATAGCAAAAAAGTGGGTAAAAAAAATGGTCTCGGGTCTGGCTTTGCGGCTCGAGGCCATTTTTTTTACGACACTTTCTTAACCAATCTTGGGAAAAAAGCTTTTTTTTTTTGTTCTGGACCGATTCAAAGGACTTCTTTATTATCGTGAGAGAAAAATCGCCAAGCTTTTCTTTTATGATAATCCCAGGACGACTTTATTATTGAGATCTCGTTTGCCAATTTTTTATGCCGCAAAAGAAAGAATGACTTGTTTTAGTATTCCAATCTTGGTGTCGTAGTAGAAAAAAAATAGAGGTTCTTCTTCTATTCTTTCTGACATCTACAAGACCCAAGTCATTCTGAAACGCCAATAATTTTCCAAATCCTTGTTCCAATATTCTGCCGGCATCTTGGTGACCGGTCTTTCCGAAGCCAACAGCAAATCTCGTTCCGAATGCGGACGTTTACAACACTTGCACGGTTGATTCTTGTGAAACAGTAAACAAGTGGCGTGAACTAGTCTCTTGCAACAATCCAGTCGGAACGGAACGAGCATCGACTCGTGGATCTCGTAGTGTTGCTTGAATCCGATGTGGCAATACGCGCAAGACATTGTTCCTTGTTTGTTTTTTTAGCGGACAAAAAATCGTTTCAATGCTTGATGGGTTCCACTACAGACTTTAATAATTTTTGGATTCCACCAACAATAGCATTCCATCTATGACAGTCTTCGTCTTTACAGAACGTACAAACACCTATGTTTCCAAGATTTGTGAGTAAAATTGGCTCGATCCACTTACAAATCCTTTTGAATCTCGATTTCGTTTCGGTGTTGACGACATACAGTCTTCCGACCTCCATGTCTTGGATGTCTCTCAATAGCTGATTGTCCCAATCATCGTTCCAGTCTTCACTGTATGAAAATATTCCGTTCGTCAAAGTATAAGATTTCGTGCTGATGGCCAACACTGCCATGGATCCAGAATGGAAAGTGACTTGTCTCGTTCGTCGTCGTCGCTGGTTGTTGTGATGATAGGGTTTCCGTCTCGATTCATGTCGTCGTCTTGGTTTGGATGACTCCTCCTCCGATTTATGCGACGACCGGAATATTCTCGGATCTCTCGGTGGTAAATTCTCCAGATCCTTGTCCAATTGATTTTCAGGTTCGTCTTCTAATGGCAACGGAGATATAGGAGAATAAATTTGTTCCATGATATCGAATCCGTCTTCCATCGTGCAGAGCGAAAATCTCAATGCGTCAGGCAAAACTAAAGAATGATTTCAGGCTCCTTTTATACTGCTGTGGGAATTAAAAAAATATAAAGTTCCAAGGAAAAGAATCTTGCGCAACATCCGGTCGACGGTCTTCTATAAAAAGAGGGACGATCGAATCCTTCACAAATGTCTCTCGACATGATGCGAGATCTTTTTCCCAGAGAAATCGTTCGAGTCTTCGAAGATCCGATTCTTCGTCGAGACAAGGAATTTTGTCAAAATCTTTTGGACGAACGAAACCGAGTCGTTCCCTTTACTGTTTGTCTAGTCGGTAAACGGATTTCTTGTCGAGTGGACGACGACGAATGGACAAACAACAAGATTAATAATTTCTTCACAACGGCTCATGAATCGAATGTCATGAATCCGTTCCATTCGAAATTGGATTGGGATCTGGTCGAAAGACGCTTGTCCAGAAGCGTAGTCAAGCCTCAGCAAAAGAATACGGACATTCGCTTGTGTTACAGGATCGACCAACATCATTTCTTGGTCAAGCCGAGATTCACGTTCGGACAAAGAAGAGTGAAATTCGACACGGCGCACGTCCTTCGAACGACGAACGTCCCGATGCTTTTGTATGTTTTACCGAGAGAATGCTTGAAGCGGACCGTCATTCAGACCGGCTATTTCAACAAGTACGACGAATGTTTTCACGATAAATACATCTTACAGCCAGAAACACAGTACTCGATTCCAGAAAAGACGATCTACGTTCTGATGGCCGTTCAAAAGACTTTATTCTCTGTGCACGTCGTTCCGAACAAATTAGCACGAGGCGAAGATCCGTTCAAACATCGCACGTTTGTGAACGATCCGTACAAATTGCCACCACCGTCACCGTTGACCAGTCACGGATTTCCAGAGCAAGAGCAGATTCCCGAACGATTTCCAGACAAGCGAAAACGTGAAAGTTCGGATTGTCCAAGGAAAAAGTCACTGGAATCTTTGAAAGAAAATGTCAGTAGTGGCGAAACGGTGGTAATAAAGGAAGAACCTCCTGAGTCGATCGAAGAATGGAAAGTGAAAATCGAACCAATCCGTTTGGAAATTCCAGATGTCATTCGAGAGAAACCTATATTTCGCTATGGTCTAAGATCGCCGGAAGACATGGCCGAATGGTACACTTTGGAAAAACACTTGACTGGAATAACGAATGATCCACATGAAATTTTTCCAGCGCATGTGGCAAATTTTCGTCTAATAGCGTACGTGGAACAACAACAACCATTAGATTTGAGTCGCAATCCATTCGAAATGATAAATGTTTCAGTAGACGAGTGGCATGCAATTGAATCTTGGTTACAGTCAATGAAGGGTGCATCAGCTTAAAAAAGACATTAAAAGAAAGCGTTTCTTAGCAATACATTATTTCTTTAAAGACATTCATGCTGATAAGGATTGTTTTATTCCTTGTGGTAATAATTACTTTTTCATATGGACATGTCAATAACCGGACTTTGAGACAAGATATTCATGTTGATAAGGACTTTCGGCTTGTCCAGTATAAATGTGAACAGCTCGAATATTTCATAATTTTTTTCTCAGCTTCCTTTATTTCTTCCCACAACTCGTCGCAAGACTCAAACTAATTAAAAACGTGCCGGCGAAATCGAATTTATCAGCCTTTTTTGGGATTTTCATCTTTTCCGGCGTCAGCGAATGATTGTCATCGTTCCGGTCAAAGATATTGATGAGAAATGAACTGTACGAGAAATTTCTGAAAGGATCCCAGCATAGCAAGTGACGAGCCATGCGAAATTTTATGCCACACGTATATTATTTTCCCACAATCGAAATAATATTGTTGAAAATCGAAGACTTGAAAGATTAGCCCTTTAGTCTTAGAAATTAAAGGGGTGAAAAAAATTCGCAGAGAGCTCTCTGCGAATTTTTTTTACGACACACAATTAACCAATGTCGGCATCAGTCAAATAATAATAATGATTCTCTTGAACGTCTAGCGAAGACTCTCGAGCATCACAAGTTCTCCAATTTGGTTTTGAATACTCTGTCAATTCGTTTCACACAGTCGTTGGCAGTCTCTCTTTATTATACGAATAAAATCGTTCGACTCGGTTGAATCGGAAAAGTAGATGAAACAATTTTCACGAGACTTGATTCTCATGAATAAAGGAATGCTACTACTTGATGCATTCGGAAACGCGAATCGTCTCGAGTTCAATGGATCGAATAATTCGGTCGCATTGAACAACGTCTACGGAATATATTGAATCATGAAGAATTAAATTTCGGCACAGACCACGGGAATAAAGCCATTCGATCATGACAACCATTTTCATTGGGAACAATCGTCTGGAAAATGCATGTTCATTCGAGATCACTTCTCTCTTTATTATCGAACTGACGAGTTCCAATTGACGGTCCACTAAGATTTGAATTGTGCTTGGACGCAAGTTCGATGAATAAAGTAGAAGGGATTCAAGGGTCTCATCGAATGACTCGGTTAATAATTCAAACGACATTTCCTTTCACACAAACCGTTTTCTTTATAATGTAAGATTGAATAAATAAAGTGAGTTGCGTTCCGTTCGTCTGTAAATTCAATAAAATATCCGTCTGTCCGTGAGTGAATGAAATAAAATATCAGCCAATCCGTTCGTGAATAAAACAAAGCTGAGATCGTTCGACTTGCAACATGCTTCTTTGAAATCCAGAGACTGTGAGAAACGAAAAGAAATAAGAGAGAAAAAAATTCTATCATCAAGAAATGGACATGTCCCAGTGACTGACTTCACTGAAAATGAAACTCGAACGATGATGGGAAGACACGGACGATAGTTATTCACAGTTGCTAGAACCAAGTGAAGATAGAAGGAGAATATAAAGTCAAAATATAAAAGAAAATAAATAAATATATATAAATA
>JAPDSC010098789.1:0-10037 GCA_026290005.1 Latrodectus geometricus | reverse complement strand
CATCAGTAAAATGAAGACCTAGTTTTCCGAACCAATGAAAAAAAAAAACATGTATCGTAAGATATTTTGTAAAGATATAAAAATATCGGTAACTTCAATAATGCATTGCTTTCCATACAACCTGAAATTTGAAGTACCCTTGATAAATTACAATTTGAAATATCCTTTATGAATTATGACGAAAGTAGTAACTCTTATTTACATTTTAACATGGTTAATAAAAAATAATTTTAATATTTCTTTATACTCTAAGAAAAATCTGCTTTATAAATTTATGACATTCTGTTTAGCAATCAATTTTTAACACAATCCATATTGTTTTAAGTATCTCAATTATAAGCAGAAATAATGCATTAAATTTAAATTTGAAAACTAATCAAGCATTCAGTAACCAAGAATATTGAAATTATATTTGAAAAGATCAACCACATTAATGTTTTTTTTTATTCTAATTTTGATTAGTTTCTTAAAAGCAATGAACCTCTTGGTAATGCATCCATTGGAATTTGTAGACACTTTTAAAATTATTGCTTCGAGAAATACCTTTAATTATATATTGCAAAGTTGTGTTCCTAAAATATACTTTCATTACTTACCAATTAAAATATAACTTAAATAAACTATTTATAATTTAATGTTCTCTTTAGAACTATTAAAAATTTTTTTAAAAAATTCTTACAAATCTTTTTTATTCTTCTTATCTTTATTTTATCATTACTTATTATTAAAATATTCAATCTAAAAACATTTATAATTCTAAAGTAATTTATTCTTTCAGTAATCTGTTTTCCAAAGTTTTGCCTTTGCCTTTATTTATAGTGCAATTTTTCATTTCGCAACTAACTTCATGGAGAGATATACTTCATAAAGTTAGTTGAAAGTAAAAATTACATAATTAAACTGAAATATGAAGTGAAATATTTAGTCAGATTTCACTTGAGTCAGAGTTCAAGTAAGATTTCAATTCACTTAATGAATTTTAATTCAATTACTTAAAATGAATTCAATAAAATAGTAAATTTAAAAAACACATAATTACAATTAAATTTGTTAAAATGTTAATATTGAAGTCTTAAATTTATCTATCATGTTAAACTATATTATTTATTGTTCTATTAAAAGTAATTTATCTTAGAAGTGCAAATGAAATATCTAGTTTTTAACTTCTTGTATATTAACATCTTTTTCTTAATCTATTTGGAATAATTTTATTCAATCCTTCCAAATACTTCAAATAACTTTCAAGAATATTAATTAAAGTACTATATAAATGTTTGTGCAATTGTTTTTTAACATCAATGTCTTCATGAACTGCAAAGGTAGCTTAAATTCAAAACATCGTTATTATATATATATATTTCACCTTATTTTTATTAATACGTTTCTGTCATGGTCAGGATGAGATATTAATTATTTTTTTAGGTGATGAAATGTTTTTTTTTTAATTAAAATTTGCGTAAGACATAGATAAATTCAGTTTCTGCCTATTTACACCAGAATAACAAGTTTAATAATTTATACAGATTTCTATTTTACTAAAATATTCTGTTTTGAGCAAGGTTGTACGCATTATATGTCTATTATATGTTATTATATGTAATATTATATATTATTAAATGTCTATTATATTAATTTGTCTGAAGAATTATGACAATTATATGTTTCGCCATATAATTTTAAATTAGGATAAACTGTTTATTGTATATAATACTTACAGCAATAATTAGTAATCATAATTTCAAAGAGTTATTTTACATTAGTAAGATTTTAAAAAAATTCTTTATTTAATAAATAATTAAGTAACATAATTAAATACTTCATTGACAATTTACTTTTTAGTATAATTTCACTTTCGGAAAAAGTTTAGATTTGAACTGTAAAAAATAAGCAATTATGTTTGTTAAGAACTCTAATATTCCAAAAATATAGAAAAAAAAAACCCACCTATGAAATAACAGATCAGGTAATTTCAAATCTTTGCAGCAATAAATACGCATAATTCCCTCGTCTTAAAAAAAATATAATTCTTTTGGAGTTCACACTTAATTAATATACCCTTTGAGATTGTAATTAAACACATTTATTTTAAAGCAAATTTTTAATGAACTCCGAAGGATGATATGAGTCATTCTAATGAATTATTTTGTTTTAAGACCAAGCTCTTTAATTTCATATTGCAAGACTTCTATATCGTCCATAATTTATCTGGGATTATAGTGGTTCCGAGAAAACTAAAGTAAATTTTAAAAATTATTTTATGGCCTTAGTTAAGTGAGAAATTAATTTTTATTACATTTCTCAAAGATTTAATTAAATAATTTTTATATTTCAATTCTCAGGCATATTTGCTCATGACTTTATCGATCTTAATCAATATTGCATGATCATTTTCGAACATTAAAAGCAATTTCTACCAGTATTCAAAACTCATAAAGAAGCTATATTTAATTTAAATAATCTTTTAAGCATACTTCAATGAAATTATTGGGAAAAACTGCATGAATAATCAATATTGGATATTCTACAATGGTATTATATATACATTTTTTATGTAAAAATTATTTTAAATACAGCTTATCTATATAACTTCACTTAAAATAAGTGGTGTGTGTGTGGGTCTAAATCATATTAAAAAACTAACTGAGAAAAAGAGTTACGAAAATATCACTTTATAAAGTTTTAGGATTATAAATGTTCAACAGAATCGGGCTTTTATCGATCAATAAGCGATTTCCAGAATATTTATTGAAGTCATTAGAAACTATTAATCATTTGTCTCATTAGAAAAGATATGTTTTATCGCATAATGAAATTACAGCCATTAACAATTCCATTCTAATATCTCCTGATGTTAAAATCCAAAATTTAAAAAATTCTTAAATTATAGAATTGAGTTCAAATAAAAACATCATAAGTTACAACTGTAAAACAGAAAGTAAATATTTTTTAAATCATTTATGTCTACTGATTACTGTAACATTGTACATAAAATAAAAACTATGTTCTCTCATTTACTATTGGAATTTTAATGGCCTTATATTATTCATTATTTAAGATTACTTTAATTTCTAAACCCTATACATCGAAATTAGATTTTATTTATATAGAAGCTATAACAATCAATCTTATTTTTGCAGCAAACAACTTTTGTTACGTTTTTATTATTTTTCCATGACTGACTCGAATTTTTCTTGGTCAAATCTGATCAAGAGCAGGAAATAACATAAATCACTCGTGATCATTATCAGCTCTAGTGACCTATTAAGTTTCCATTCTATTAGAAAGGTTGTTACGCAAGCTTATTTCTCACATAGATCAATTTCCTTTGCTTGAATAATTTCTGATAATAAACAGAGTGGAATATTTGTGTTTTCTTAAGGAAATTAATTTATTTTCTCAATTTTGTTACAAAGCAATTTTATTTAACTTAGAAGAAGTTTTTTATTTTCAACTAACTGAAAATAAAATAAATTGAAATATATTTGTCTCTTAGTAATATTTTGAAATGTTAGTATAAATTTTAGGCAAGTTTTTACTTGAAACATTCCTAAAATTTTCAACGATTCATTGCTCAAATCATATACTCTTGACAACATTCTAATGTTGTTAAATTTTAGACAAATTATAAGAATTTAAATGTTGATCATTTATTAATTATTTTAAAAAACACGTGTTATTTCAAGAAACAAATTATTTAAGAAAATATTAAGTTTGTATGTTCATGAATTGTTTTACTCTGTGATTAATAACTAGTTAATGAAATATTATGAATTACTTAGACTTTTCCTATAAAAATGAATAACTAGTGAAATATAATTTTTGTTTTCAATAATATACAAAATAACTTCTATTATAAGTAATAACATAAAGGTAAAATAATTAAATAAGTAATTGTATTGAATTATTTTAGCTTTATGTTAAAAATAAAATTTTGGTCAAAGCATTAATATTTCAGTTTGATGTTAAAGAACATTTTTGGAATTTTCGCTCTATATTCCTTTACTCTGTACCTTAATATTAACCAATCCGTCTATTACACAAATATCTTGACAAATGAAAAGTATAAATAATTTCAGTTTATGAAACAGACCATGTCTAAGTTTTTTGGCGTATTTTATTATTTAATCTTTTTAAACTTAAATCTGGAGCTAATTTTAAAGAATCAAATTGTAAAACTAAATGTTCATATACATATTTTGTAATCATTTTAAATTAGATAATTTTTTTCTGTCAGTAAACTTCAATATCACATAAGATTCATTCAACTTATTAAATTGAAACAATATTATTTATGTATCAAAGGAAAAATTATTATACAATAAATGATGTTTTGAAATATAAATGATGAGAGTTATTCTAACGTTATAATCATAAAATATTCAAATTAGTTTTGTTAAAAATTAGAATTTTTTATTTGAAATATATAAAAAAATTTACATTTACCTTTCATGTACTATTAACATAAAAAATTTATTTTTCATAAAAGTAAAAACTTTAATTGAAAATCATTTTAAAAAATTTTCTCTCAAAATTACCAAGAGGAAATGTATTATAATAATTTTAATTATGGTAGTTAAAATAATTATACTTTTATAAAATATTTAATTTAAGAAATTTTTTTACATAAATCACAGTTATAGATAATTTACATTAAACAATTATAAAGACAATAGGAATCATTTTAATTGAAATCATATCCTTATATTTTATAAATATTTTAACATGGTTGTTGATAATAAGTATGTTAACATAACTAATATCAAATTAGTTAAACTTTTGTGGTAAAAAAAATATTTAAAATAAATTTTTATTACTTTTTACATGCTTCAAGAATTTAAAAAATTAAAGATAAACATCGGGGACTTTCATTTTCATTAAATCTTAAAGTAATTAATTGGAAAATATTGTCATATATTCTAAAAAACGTAAATTTAAAAAAAAAACATTAATTCATTATTTCTTTCAAAAATAATGCTGAAACAGAAGTTCATAAATGATATATACAGATTTTCAATATATTTAATTGAATATTTCCTATAATTGTGGATAGAAATTTGAAATAAAACTTAATAGAATTTCAACAATATTTAAATCTAGATCATCTAATAATTACTACAAAATTGATGTTAGACTATTAAGTTTCATAAGTCAATAGATAAGTACACTTCATTGATGTAATCCCATCATTTTCATCTAAAAGAAAATATACATGTGCTTTTATTGATACAGTATATTTTCCAAATGACACTTTAAATTTTCTTAAAAAGTTCGACGATTCAAAAGCGCTAAGAACATAAGACATAAATTAAAATTTATAAAAGCTTACATATAATACAAATTAGTGAGATTTGGTGGCAATTATCAATAGAACTGGCTTTCTTGTTGGGTTTACTAATAGGGATAATTATGGCTAATTTCCATTGCCTTGGCTGTTTACCAGCAGACTAAGACAAGTTGAAGAGATGGAGAAGTTTATTCCTGCCCAGGATAACCAAATTATTTGGGAATTGATCATGAATTCCATCCGGAACTGAAGACTTAGTAAGATCCTGATGTTGAAGAGCGTAAAATAATTCATCTGCTGTAAATTCTTTATCAAATAAAGGGTTCTCTGCCTTGACATCCCAGCAGATTTCACAAGGTTTCTTGTAGTTATTGACAGTCTTTTCACCACACTATCAAATTTCAGCTTTCCCTTGCGTGATGTTTATCCAAAGCCTCAGCTGCCTCCAGGTCATTTACCATGACAGAACCATAGTCCTCCATCATAGCGTTGGTATCTGTATTATTGACAGAAATTTTATCAAGTCGTTTTGTCAATTTCCACAACCTTGAACTTTGATTTCTGTGATAAATGTCTACAAGTGTCATTCCAGTTTATTTGATAAATGTTTGAGAGTCTTGAATAGGGAGAAGACTTTCTCTCCTTGCTCCTGTTCCCTCCCTGCCAGTTCTTCTCACCTTCTTAATTGTCTTGGTCCTTCTTGGTTGCAGCTGTGGGATGGGCAAGATCTAATATAATAAAAAAATAAAGTAGCGGTGTTAATTTCCAGTAACTTTTTCAAGTTTTCGCCATTACAAAAAAAATTGAGTATTCCTTCTGTGAATTTTATTTTCATATGATTTATTTGATTTTATATTTTTTCATTTCTGTTTTAAAAAGTATTTATAATTTTTTGTTGTCAACATTTTTTGAAAGCATCATATCTATAATAACATTTGATGTACTTGAATAAATTTGATCTGTGAATGTAGAATGAAACATTTCTTTTAATTTGTCTACTCTTATCAATTGCAAGTTTCTTAGAAATATTTAATTATTCACATGATATTAATAAATCAATTTGAGTTTTACATTAAATGAAAAAATCCAAGAATAAAAACATCATAACTAGAATTGTTACCTGTTTAAATATTAGGGTGCTTACAATATAAATTTTTTAGTATATTAATTGATGATTAATGGAATACGAATTAAAGTTAACAAGATTTTTATCCATAAATGTGCTACAAATCATTTATATATAATTTAAGAACAAATACACATGTTGTATAAAATTTAAGATTGTAATAATTATTTATGAATTAACTTTGATAAAATCTTAGTTCATTAATAAAGAATGTTAATAAACAAGTTTGTTGTTTAGAGTAATTTTTGTGGTACTTATACTTACTTACTTGTGGAACATTTTTTTAATGAATTGTTTCTCATTAATGAGTTATTTGTTAAACTAACATTGTTTAAATTGTATGCTATCTTTTATGCATAACTTATATATTTAAATTAATTTAAGCTAACGAGAACAAAAAACACTTTTTTCTTTTATTCAACAAAAAATGCTAATTCTCTCTTACAATATTTTTATTTCTCTGGTTTTAATTTCCCACTAGAATACAGAGTATATGATTCAAAGGAGTTTTAAATTTAGAATCAGAACAAGATTTAAATTTCAATACCAGATCTAGAAATAACTGAAAGTATTTTCCCAAAATTTATTTAATTTTACTCTAAAACAGGGTCTTTAGTACTCAGAAACTCAATTAGATGTAATGAAATTATTGAAAAATAAATTTCAGGACTTTCATTTACATTAACAATTCATCTCAAATTTGATTAACATTTGTACGACATACAAAGAAATTATTTATATTCTATTTCTGTCTATTTCTTTGAGAATTCAAATAAAATTTATATTCATGTTGTTATAATTATATCTTATAATAAGTGTGCTAAATAAGAATAAGCTTTATCTAAAATTATTTTAATTTTTCTGAAGAATGCTTTAACAATTTTTTGTTTCTTAACTCAAGACTTTAATTAACGCAATAACAGGTTTCACACGTAAATTTTGGAAAATGTAATACCACATCTTCATTCCTAAAATTAAAAAAACATGAAACAGATTTTTTTTTGTGCATATTGTTTACAGCAGTAAAACATCTTTTCTAATGAAAATTTATAGATATTTTATTTAATTAACGATCATTTTAATGGCAATTTCATTTTCAAAAATTTAAATATTGTTTAGAAATTAATCTACCGTTGTTATATATATTTATAACCTTAGATGATTTTGACACATGTATATATCACATGATAAAAATTGCATCATGGAGATAAAAATGATTTAATGAAAATAATCATTCATATATTTACAAATTTTGTAAAAATATGAGGTTATTGTTTATTAAATTGAGGAATATTTCATGAATAACAATGCAATATTTGCATAACTTGAGATTAAAGATGCACAATATATAATATCATATGATTTTTATTTTAATTTTGAATCTTTTTATTTAATATGATGCAAGTTAAAAAAGTATTGTTTTTGAATTTTTTAAAGAAAAATATATTTTAAAATGTATGCATAATATTTAAACAATTTTTAAAAATAGAAGTGCTAACATAAAAAGACCACTTAATCTACATTTCTCTGTTACAATGATGAGCTCCCGAAACTTGTCAGAGAAATCATATTTTTTAATAAAGTATCAATGTTGTAATTTTGTTACAAAAGATTTGTTATTCAGAGTCTCAAAATAAAAGTGTAATGAAAAGAATTTTCAAAGGTGTTTAGTATGTAAATTTATTTAATATAATCTGCAAGTAATATGATTCAGTGATTCATAAATAATTTGATTCAGTGAAATAGTTTTAGCAAAACGCTCTCTATAAATAATGAAACAAATCATTTTGTTTCACAAATAAATTTAAATGAATAGTTATATATTATTTTTTTTTAATTCTGATTAATGTATTTTATATGAATTGAAGATTCCCAAACTAATTTAATTATCAAAAATATTTGAAGTTATCTTATCAATATGTATTAATAAAATAAAATAGCGTATTTAATTTTGGAAAAAGTTAATTTCTACAGAAAATGTCTAGTCATTGCTTTTAATTTAATATGGTTTTTTTCAATTAACTCTCGAATTTAATAGCTTGAGGTGATTTTGCAATGTACTTTCCAAAGCAATTGTTAAACTATATATTCCTCAATAAATCAACTTGAATTGCCCTTTAAAGTTTAGGGTGCATTAATAATCACAACATAAATTTTTGTATGGCTATTCGTATAAAATATAATTGTTTTTTAATTTTTGTAAAATATTTATCTAAATAACTATTCCTGCATCATCAGAATCATAAACTGTGCGAGTGCTATTTTAATTTATCAGATTTACACTTGAAAGAGATTATCTATATAGAAATATAATTATAAACAATCAAAATATTCATGAAAACAAACTACAATTTAGGTTTAAAAATTTAATTAAAAATCTCTTACAAGAGCTGCAATTTCAGTGAATACCTATACAAATTGTATTTCCTAATCTCTGAATCAAGCAAATTTTCAAATTCCATAAATCAAAACATAATACTTTGTTTTAGTTTTTGAACATTATTTCGGTTGACATTTTTACAGTCTTCTTTTGTATAAAATGGCATATTTTTATCACATCATCTTAAATTTAATAAAGATTGTTTCCCAAAATATTTTATGATGATAATTTTTTTGTGAAAAAATGTAATAATTCTTTATATCTATATCTGTTGTTGTAGTTTATAAATAAATTATGCAAGTCGATACATTTGTCTAAAAGTGTGAAGATATAGAATGAATATAATATAGGAAATATTATGGTAGAAATTGTTAATTTGAAAAAAAAGAAATTTGAAAATATAATCAAACAGTACAATGAAAATAAAAATTCAATGTGATTCTTATTATATTTTTCAAAACTAGTAAAGGATATTAAAGTTTTGGACTGTTCTCGCATCTGAATAATTGTTTAATTGATCGATGCATTATTGCCCTACATAGTAGGCTAGATTAGATAAAAATAATATTTGTTTAATAGAAACAAGTGCGCTTTACTAAATACATGGGTATAAAAAGAAAACGAAAAAAATTTTACTTGTGAGAAAAACAAATATAAAGGTGTTTCCTTAAACGAAAATCGTTCTTGGTAGGGATGTGGTTTCCAAGGTCAAGTACGGCCAGGATATATTTGTACATATTTGAAGCATATATTCAGTGAGGCTATTAATGAAGGGCTGAGGTTAATGTCCCACACCTCCTTAAAAATTAGTTCTAGAAGAGTTTAATGAAATGGTTTGGGCCAGCAATTCATCTGCCTAGAAGTTTTAAACGCTCTCCATTGTATTTTTGTTCTGAGAAGACTTTGGTCATTTTATTCTTACGATTTCTCACTTCAGAAGCAAATTATTCACACTGTTAGCATGATATTGCTTGCAGTTGATATTGCTTGCACTGTTATTTGATATTGCTTGCACTGATATTGCTGATATATCTTGTACTGATATTGCTTGCAATGTTAGCATGATATTGCTTTCATTCATTAACATGAAGTCACTTACAATTGCTGCAGCGTAAGAAACTACAACAGGTTCGGGGATCTCATTTCCATATCAGTAACCGGTCAGAACTTTACTTCGAAGGATTTTGTCATCAGTATGCTCATCAATAAAGAGACTAGCATAGATCATCACTGCAGATCCAAATCCG
>JAPDSC010098781.1:16784-28799 GCA_026290005.1 Latrodectus geometricus | reverse complement strand
TCAGTTTCCTTTTATTAATATTTAACACTGTTTTCAATTTCCCTCTTTTGGTTTGTAAATTTTATACTAATGTTCTGTTTTTTAAGCATTCGTTTAATCATACGTTGTAATCTGTATACTACATGCACACAGATTACTGAATTAACATATTTCCTGTTTAATTTCAACTATTCAAATAGCATTGAAAACTTTTACAAATACAGTCAATAAAACATTAAAAGAAATTTCTAAGTATAAACATTCCTTAAAAAATATACATATTACAACAAATAATTGTTTTTATTAA
This sequence comes from Latrodectus geometricus, assembly GCA_026290005.1. Lineage (NCBI taxonomy): Eukaryota > Metazoa > Arthropoda > Arachnida > Araneae > Theridiidae > Latrodectus > Latrodectus geometricus. The sequence continues at coordinate 28,513 of JAPDSC010098781.1, read as the reverse complement.
TATGAAAAAATATTTAATTTTTTATATGATAATTCTTTTAATAAGGATGCATTTTCATTGAAAATACTTGCATTGCTTAAGACAAAGCAGTTTGATAAAATCTAAGTGATCATTTGAATTTCTAAATGCACTTAGAATAGATGAGGAAGTCATATTTCATGAATCCTAGATGGCTTACCTCTACGTTCTCGTGCAAAATCTTAGGAATTCTCTCATAGAAATGCGATATAAAGAGCGGTACATTAAAATGACCCGATTATGACTTCCCATAACGCAAGTTTTAATGATCAGAACCTTATTATACATTAATGTGTTTATTATACAATTTATGAAGAAAAAGGAATTATTTATATTTTTTAAAGAAATTTTCCGTTATTATTTTCTTGGAGAATTAGATGTTAATAGAGAATTAATGTTAGATGTTAATATTTGAATAAATAAATTTAAATAAAAAGCTCAGATTTAATAAAAAACATATTTATAAAATCATAAGAAAATACAAAAGTTATTTAAACCCATTTTTTGTTGAATATGCATTCAGTTTTTTAAATTAAATATACAAAATAAATTGTGATCATAATAATATGTTCTGTTGTAGCCCTAATTGCTAATTGAAGTCTTATTATAACAAAGTGTATGACCCTTGTTTGTAACACATGCATTTGATTTTTAATATTATTTTTAAAGCATACTTATGGCTATAATTCTCAGGGATTGCTATAAAGTTCATATACGTGGTAGTTTTCAAGAAAATATGTGATCTTTTCTTGAAAAGATTCTTCCCTCGCTAAAATGTATTTAATGATGTTAATAACATTCTAGTATTTTAAAACATGAACAATTAGTCTCTGCAAAGAGTCACAACATACATCTGTCACGAAATATGCTATAGAGCGTTGATACTTATTCCATTCAAAAACAATATTCAATAATGAATTAACATTGAAACCACATTATTAATGGAAGCAGTATTTAAAGTCCATGCATGATATCAAGACTTGAAATATTCCACTTGTGATATTTCTTTTTTAGATTAATGCATCTCTTTTAAAATATGCCTCTTTGATTATAAAAAGTTAAATTAAAATAATTTATTTTACAGCTATTCTGCTAAAACTTTTTAATTGGAATCGGTTTGTTGTTCCGGATGTAAAGTCAATGGGCTCTTTGACTAAGGTTTTTAATAGATACAATTTTAAAGAGGATGGATAGGTTTTCATAATTGTAGACTAGGATTAAAGTGATTTGCAATGAGAACTGAAAGAAATGCTTTTCAACATCAACATCAATAATTTCTCTTTAAATTGTCCCTAGTCTCTTCATTTAATAGTTAAAATTTTCAAGTCATATTTTTCATAAAAGTTTCGAAAATCTATAAAAGGTTTATAGATAATATCGAAACACAGTTTACTAATATTACAGATATTAAATTAAATAATTAATCTCAATATTTTGAATGTATTTGATAAGTTTAATTTTACAACAGTGTTTAGAGTATTTTAAAATATTTCTGATTTGTGTGAAAAGCAATATTTTATAATGAGCACCATTTAAATGCAAAGTTAATTACTTTAATTGCATTGTAAGTTTTATATTGTACTTTCTTTTACTATTTCGTTTTTATATCGTACATCCTAAATTTCATCAAATTTCGAAATCAAATTTCGAGGAGTTTTATGTAAGAGTCTGAAAAATATCATTCAAATATTGAATTATTTGAATAATTGATTTGATTTAACAAACATTTAAAAACAAATAGGAAACATTTTGTGGATTACAGAAAATGTCATGTTGCTAAAATTAATGTTGAATCATTCTTAGTTCAAGCAAAGACATTAACATGCTTATGCTTATTAGTGAAATGTCTTATTTAGGGACTAAAGATGCCAGATAAAATGATTTGTCAATTTAATATTACTGCAGGTTATAAGAAGTTGGTAGAAGTTGTTGTAAATGATTGAAAACATTTACATTTTAAAGATTCAGTCAATGAGCATGATTTATTGAAATAAAAAAAGCAGAGTGATATTTTCTTGGTATATTAAAAATTGACAGCTAAGAAAAATTTTATTTCTCAAAGAGATAAAGCAAATTTTTTTTTAACAAATATGTAAATATGCATACAAACTATTTTATATTTATTTCTAGATATTCCAAAAAGTTATATAAATAGGCATAACTTAATATTACTATACTAATTGGTAAAAATTAGGAACATCGATACATTGTGAATATAAGCTGTCAAAAGCACAAGCTGTTTTAATAATTGTGCTGTATAAATACACAATTTGGAAATGAAAAAGAGAATTAATATATAGATGTCTACAGATATTTTATTTTAAAATTTTAAACATTTAAATCTTGAAATGGTAAAGTATTTGAATCTATTTATTAAAAAAGGTATATAAATAAGAAAACAAAGAATTAAAAAATCACAACTAGCTGGTTAAGTGTACATACTTTGCTAATCAATAGTTCTCTCACAAAACAACATTAAGAGACTTTCCACGAATATTTTTTTACATTTAGGACCAGATTATATAAGTAATGGATTTGTCATTCTTAATGAATGTTCGCCATTTTTCACACGATAATCTCAGCTGTCGTCAGAGTCATCGCTTTCCATTAGCTGTATTTAAAAAAAAAGAACTTCCTTTGTGACCTTTCGCCAACATCACGGGCCATCTTCCATCCTGAGGGCCTGAGGATCTGGTCACAAGTTCAGTCCAGGAGGTGCGACGGAGGATTCAAAATGCGGGTCAGCATCAGACACAAGGTCAACATTGCTTGGGGATGTTTTGACTACGGCGGCTGTACCTGCCTAATTTATTTACTTCACTTTGGTCATCGAAAATAAATAACATCTTTATTTGTTGAATGACCATTTATAGATTAAAAATCCTCAATTTTACGTATAGATTTTAATGTATGATATAAAAACCACAGAGGAAATTATTTTCCATGTTTCATTTAGAAAATATGAATTTCTATCAAAATGTATGTAAACAAAATAACAGAATAATGTGCTGAAAATTAAATCTTATTTTTGAATTTTACATCTTTACATATGTTACATTTCAAAGTACAGAATTATAATAGTAAGTAAAAATAGTTTTTCAGAAGAATGCGTTATTGTTAAATATAATTAGGTTATGAGTGAAATTTTAAACTTTTTTTATTTAAAGTTTATAAATTTATAATATCAAAAGAGAAATTAAATCTTTTGTTTTAATTTCATCAGTTTAAAGACTAAAAGTAGTATTTTAAAATTAATCTGTAATGCAATAAAAACATAATTTTATGATGTAGTTATTTCAGTTTTTAAAAAAATTTATCCAACTTGAAGTTTTGTCAATACTTTATCAAATTGTTTTAAGTAGACTTAAATATGCTAGGAATATGTTTCTTTTAAATGAAATTATCAAAATTTCTTAGATATTAGTTTATCCAGACACTAAATTAAATTGTAGATTCTGAAAACTTATATTCAAATTGTTATCTTATTAAATAAAGTATCAGAAAATGCAGAAAAAAATAACTTTGTATTTTGAAAGCTTGATTGGATCCTACCAGAGCCCACATCCTTGGTGCGAATAATTTTGGCTGGTGATAAATTTCGCCAATTTTGGTAATCCTACTTTGATACACTAGACATGATAAATCTAACTATTTCTGAAATTCTTAGTTTTCCATTTTGTTCTACCTTGGCACTTTTTTTCAGTTTGTTACCAAGGGTGTAGGCTCTACTAGGATTTTACCTAAAGCATAAGTGGCTTCAAATCTTGTAAATCTCTAAAATAGCAAAATTGATGATCTTAATATCTGATATGAACACCTGCTGGATTTGAACAATTAATAAAATATGATTATTGATATCTGCATAAAAATATGTTATGCAACTCTGTTTATTTGCAAGTAAAGTTAAAGAATCAAGCACTTCTAGATAGCACAATCGTATTTCCTAACCACTATACATGTCTCTTCGAAGTATTGTAAGAATGTTTAGTCTGTTATCAAATCGCAATTTAGTTTCAAATCAGTGCTTCACCCAGTTTGGTTCAAACATTAATTTGTAACAAGCAGCTCATTAATTAATTATCAGTTCTTAAATATATCGCAATTCTTCCAATAATTAATTAATAACATGATATTATGATCATATCGGAATACCTTTCAACCTACAGTTACTTTCAACCTACATCTTTTAGATCTACACTCACATTTGTAAACAAAACGAATAATTGAATATTTTTATTTTTTAATTGGCTTATTTGAATACATTACCCATATATTTTTATTGTTTTAATTTACTGGCAACGATAATCATTGTTTGTAATAGCTTTATTTTATGGAAGTAGTCCAACTGATATGAGTCTATCTGATCCTAGTCTTTACCATACAAATATTTTGACAAGGAAATATAGACAATAGTTCTTACCTTTACGATATAAAGCAAATATAGTGATTGTGAGTTTTCATAATTCTTATTTACAATAAATATACTGGTGATGAAAATATTTTCTGAAGATGAAATTTTTTCACAGAAAATGAATGCAATAGAAATTACTTGATTTATGTGAAATTATTTTTTAATGTTATACAAATTTATCTAGCTTTAACGCTAATATGTATAGTTAAAAAATAATTTAAAGAGATAAATTAATATTTACTGAACACTTTATATGAAATTTCTGGAAACAATTATATGTATATGCATATATATTTTTCAATACTATAATTAATAAAATATATAACATAGTTTTAATTTATCTGTTACAAAAGTTTAAACCATATTCAATTTTATCAGTAAAATTAATAATTAGCATTTATATTCTAATAATTTTAATGATATTTATTTCTTTGTGATATTTTGAAAGGCTTTCTACGGCAATTTTAAATTATTACGTATTTATCAAAAATGATTTTATTGAAAACGTTCAATGTTAGATACCCAATCTTTGAAAATACTTATTTCAGAAAATCAGAAGAAAATCGTCTTGGTGTTTGTTTCAAATTAAATAAAATACAATAATTAAGATCATATTTGTTGTTTCCTTAGTTTTAGGACATTTACTAACGACATTTTTTGTTGACTTCAGTTATACAACAAGTTCTATGTAAAAAGATTTATTATACTACTTTTTTTTTTAAAAAAAAGTTTAACTAAATTTTTAGTTATGTAAAGTATAAAAGTTTTGTTATATTGATTTACCAACTATGCAACAATAATGCTTGCAAAATTAGATCATTATTACTTTTATTTGTAAGTTTTTAAAAAAACATGGCAAAGGTTTTTCTTAAGTGGTTGTGCTAGATAGCTTTATTAAATTTTATTGAAATTCGTTCTCTTTTTAAATATTTTACTATTTTTAGAGGGGGAAATTTAATAATTTGCCAGTACCTTTAATTAGTTCTTGTGGTTATTTAAGGGAAAAAAAATAAAGAAATCTATGCATTGTTTAAATAAAAGAAGAAACAGAAATGTCCTAGATGTGTCTTTTCACCTTAAGGTAAAACTTTAAAGGTATAACGACATCTAGGAACAAAAAATGAAACTATTTCGAAGGCAAAAATATTTCCCGTCAATTGTATTCGCATATCGTTGCATAGAGAAGTATCACTACTTAAAAGCTATCTGCTATTGACTGCTTAAATTGCAGACTGAGAACTTCTTTTGGGTGACAGTATATAGAAATAAAAACAACCTAAATATTACAGCTTTACTTCATTAATAATTTTTGTGAATTTTCAATATTAATATATCTCATTGGAGATTATAAAATTGGAGACATAAAGTTGGCAAAAAGTAAATGTGTTATAAAAATATTGTTTTTTATATAAAAGTTGTAAACATAAGTTTATCAGTACTAAATTAATTTTTTATGTCATGTTTAATAATACACAGTTTTCATTTAATAATTGTTGGGGCATTAGGAGGGTCGGGTCAGTTTAAAGAAAAATATTACCTGATTATTAGATAATTTTGATACACTGAATTTTTTTTTTATAAATTTGCTAATTTATATTTCAGTTTGATTAAATAATCATATAAATAAAAAAGTACTATAAGTACAATATTATGTATGCATACAGTTTTAAGCGAAATTTTTACTAACTATTAAATAGCTGTGATTTATACTTATTTGTATTAAATTTACTAATTCTAGTTTAATTCCAGGAAATATTTTAAGATTTGTTTTTATTGAAGTACTGGTTACTTGAAAATTTACAAATTCATGAGCTTATGACTTAAGCATTTATTTCGTAAAACTATTTAAATAAGGAAATAATTTAGTACAGGAAATTTTCATATTAATTTAGTTTTCTTATTCAGAGAAAGCAATTTTGAAACACCTAAGAAATGAGTAAAATCATAAAAGAAATTTGCTAAAATATACAAGGAAATTTGGAAAACTATAACTGTTAAATTTAAAACATAAAATTGAGTAGTTTTGTACATGAGAATTTTACTTCTTTTTTCTTGTTTTGATTTTTATTTTATTTAAAAATTTTGTGCGTAATAAATCTGACCTTTTTGAATGCTAAATTAAATCCAGGAAAGTTTTAAAAAACTTTCTATTTTTTATATTTGTAAATAATGATTAAATTCGAGATAATCAAATATCTGTGTTTAATGAAACACTTGTAGTAGAGTAATAATCAGATTTTGAACCAAACGATACTAAGATTTACTTATAATTTAAATAAAACACCTAAAATTGTGAAAAATCTCAATCAAAACTTGTTAACTTGACTTTGCCAAATAATATTTCTAATAATAGTATGTATATAACAAAAAAGTTTAAATACACTACAATTTTTCAACTTGTATTATCTTAAAATTTAAGAATTAAGTTTTATTAAGAAAAATAAAGGATTCAAGAGTATATTTTTTTTAAAATATCTTACCATTATCAGATAGAGGATGTTAAAAATATAATACATATTTATTTTTATTGAAAGAAAGATATTTTACTGAGTTTATTAAAAGTTAATTTTTTTAATTTTAATCTCATTTTTAATTTTTTACAACTGATTATTTTTACTGTTAAACAAACTGTATAAGAATATAACGCAGTTAAAAAATATAGATTATATAATGAAATCTATGATGCTCATTTCCAGACTCACAAATTTAAAATTCAGATTTGAAATCAACTCATTATTCCTACTCGAATCGCCTCTCTTAATCTTCTCAAGGAGTGATAAGTCCACCAGATGTCGCTTTTCGGGAGAAACTCCCACCATTTGAAGTTCCGGGAAAACGAACACAGCATCGCGAAAGATGATATCTCCCTTCTGTTTCTGATTCCAGTTTCTCCTGGACGAGAAAATAAAATTAAAACTATATAGTAAGCTAGAGTGAATTTGATTGAAGAAGTTTTCCAACCATGGTAGATTCTAGTTTAGATCCTTTAGAGTTAAGCTCCGTGCAGTGGCCGGTCGCTGGCCCATCGAAAGACCTGTTGGGAAACTTTACAAACACCAATAATACTGTTCAGTGCTCGTTTCCCATTGGCTGCTTCTTAAGGTACTCTGTACCGTTAACAGTAGCTTACTGTGTTGCGTATGGTGTGGTATTAATTGTAGGGATTATAGGGAATGTTTGTGCTTTTGTGGTTGTGATGAGGGAACGAACATTGCATTCTGTTTATTACAGATTCATGGCAAATCTGGCTATCGCAGACCTTTTGGTGCTGCTCTTCTGTTTACCTGTTACGCTTCTGGGAAACCTGTTTGGTCGTAAGTATTTATCTTTAATTAATTATTCTACTAAATAATATGCTACTTATGAATTATCATAATACAAATGAAATAAATTTTAATTTATAATTTTAAAAAAAAATTAATGAAGATAGATGAAATTTATTTTCGCGTAAAATACGGTCTTAGCTACTATAAAAATGCAGAATATTTCTCAAATTTTGAGAGAAATCTGCTGTAGTTGAGTATGGGACATTTCTATTTATAGAAAAAATGCTTACAAATATTTTTATAAATTATTGCTTAAGACTTGTTTTAATAACAGGAATTATTGTTAATAATGAAAGTATAAGGATTCATAAATAGAATAAGTAAGATTTTGCATACATTTGAAGTTTCATTTATCATCAAAGTCGTTGATAAATAAGATATTTTTTAATTTTATTTGACAGTTAAAATAATTTTAAAAATGTTTTGCTTTATTATATATACTAAAATGTAAGAGGCTTTTAAGGTTGTTCTTCGAAATTTTAATCCTTTGCATATAAATGTAATTATTTATTTTAGAATTTTAAAAGGATGGAGTTTAGGAAAATGAATAAATTTATTTATTTGAATTAATTCGACAATACAATATCGTAAGTAAATGAAATTTAATACATTGAATAAGAGATCCTTTTTTGACTTTTGAATAGAGAAATTTTCAGAAAACTTCTGATTTAACAATATTTCAAATGTATTTCAAATATGTTTTGAGCAGTTCATTTCATTGATTGCTTTTCCAAAGAGTAGATCGGATATGTCGAAACATATAAGCAAACAATGTAACAAAGAATTACTCGTTGAAAAATATATTTTGAAATTGATAAATTTTAAATTAATTCATAACAAATTAGATTTATTTTTGTGAAAAAAACACACAATATATAAAATTGTATTTTTTTCAAAGAACTAATTAATGAAACCTGATAAAATTTCTTTAAGGTATTAGTGCGTAATATTAAAATGATAATATTAATTAATATTTTTAAATTAATATATGTTTTAATATTTTTAAAATAATAATAAAATTTGCAAGGATATTTAACACAGGTACAGAACAAAGTTTTTGGGTACATTATTACTGTTTCTTTACATAGAAATAATTATATAGAAAGTTTTTCTTACAAACATTTAATATTTTAGTACTTTAGACTGAATAATAAGCATGAACAAAAAGCTAACATTTTTCCTTACTTCGCATCTAACGAAATTTAAGTAATTTGGATTAAATTGCTGTTTTTTAAGCATTTTAAAATAAATGCTTTTAAGAAAACTATTTATTAAAAAAAATCTAAAAATAAAAATTTTCTATTGAAATAGTAACAAATCTATATACACTAATCAAATATCTCCTGTTGTGTATTAGAAATATTATAAGAAAGTCTTAGAAGTTTTATAAAACTAAATAAAATTTCTGTGATTGAGAAATAATCTCTACGTGATAAAATTTAATATGAAATTTTTATATTAAAATTATTTAAATTAAAGTATTTTAAAAGATTAATTTTTAAAGCGTGAATTCTGCTATTCCTCAATGTTGTCTTCATATATAAATTTATTTATCAGATATGGTTGTGAAATTTGCTTAGTAAACTAATAAGTTATTTAATAATCATTCAGAATTTTTAAAATATGCATATTTAGGAAAATTAAAAATATGAAATTTTTAAATCGCAAATTGTATTTTAATAGAATATAGAAATATTTAGTTTTGTGAAATTCATAATTTTTCAGAAATTCAAATTTTATGCTTTTACTTTTCAAGAGCAAATATAACTATACAACTAACTACAACAAAAATAATTCTAAAACTGAACAAAGAATTTTATTTAATATGCGGTATCTTATTAATTAATAAATAATTATTTTTAATTTAATTTAAGGAATAATAAATCACTAACCTGTATTATTTAAGAGCATGTTTAGCTCACATTGTTATTGACGTATATTCCCAGATTTTGAATATATGAATTTTTTTAATATTTATCATTAATTTATTGACTAAAAATTAAGTAATATATGATAATAAGTCTTTACATTATTTCATACAATTGGAAAGGGAAATTAACTGTTAATTTTTTTATAATATATAACTAATATTTTACTAATTTGATATTTATTGTAGAAAAAAAATATTATAAACAAATTGTTATTTGTAACATTTATATTAAAAAATTACAAAGGATTTTATAACTTGATTAAAGAACGTTTTATAATATAATTTTAGTTTTTCTAAAAAACATTTTAGTACAATTTTTTATTAATAGATTCAAAGAATCTAAGATAATTTTCTGTTTTTTTAATATAATTTATTCCTCAATATGTGTTTGTGATTATTAAATAATTTTTCTTATTAATAATCACAAACATATATTAAGAAATATATTATATATACATATTATCTAATTAATTAATTTTTATTTAAAAAGAAAAGAATGAAATGAAATGCAACCAATAAAATAGTTTTATTTGTTTATTCTTATTTATTACTTTGAGTATTACGTCTATAGTAGATAATATTATTTATAGCCTGCTTTATATGGATATTGTGTCACATAATGTTTACAGAATAATGACATTTACTAGTAAGTTTCTTCCTAAAATTCCACACTATATTAACCAAATTTATAAAGTTTGAAAATTGGAAAAATTATAATAAGTGAGAAATTCAACGAAGTGGTATAAAATTCAGATCTCAATGAATTTTTTAACATTTAAGATATCAATTATATGTAATAAAAAGATCAAAAGGAATTCCATTGCATTGTCATTGGAGGAGTTTAAAATTATTTCTTTCGATGAAATATACATGTTTCATGTTCAAGTAAAGAAATATGGTATTTATAATAAGCTATAAAATTCCTATACTCAATTTATTAACTTTAAGATAAAGTAGTCTAATTTAAAAAACAATCCACTTTAATTAAAATGATTATAATATCAAATATATCTCCTCATAAATGCTCTAATAATGGTTGTAAAATCGGAATACGAAGAAAAGCTAATAATTTTCCAAATAGATTATAAACTAAAAATCAATAAAATGCATAAAATGTAAAAGATGAAAATTAGAATATTCCATAATGAGAAGCAAAAGAAATAACATTCACAATATCCAGTGCTGATAACACATTAAATTAAACATTTAAAATCTAATTCTTACGAATAAGGTATAACAGTTTATGGAAAGAAGTCTGGTTTTCAGTTTTGTCTCAAAACTGATCTCATATGTAGTAAAGATCCTAAATGTGAATCATTGCGTTGTATCTTTTGCAACAAACTCTATGAAACATCTGAGAATAAAAGAACGTTTATTACTATCTTCACTGAAGGCAAAAGGAGGCGAGCTTATTATTTATTGAATGTTGTGAGTGAGAAAAGAACAGGACAAATTACCTATTCCCTTCACTTTGAGATCTTTATATTTGCTGGAAACAATCAATCTTGCAAGTTTATACAAAAGCCATTTTCTCTGTTCGAGAAGGAGGTTTACTGAAATCTAAATCGACAATGCCGCAAGGTATTATTCCTTGCTTCAACAAAATTGACAATTTATGTATGGTTTTTATCACATTTATCAACGTGTCACTTTAAGTGTTGATGTTAGTCATCCATATTTCACTTAAATAAGCAGCTCATAATTTATTATTGAAAGACATTTACGTCTTTTCTATGGAAGCGTCTGGTGTTTAGTAGAGTGAAAATATTTAAAATTAATATGACAGAAATAATAATCAATTAACGAAGGAATTAATTCTATGTTCCTAAAATAATTAAAATATTTGCTTCCTTGAGGCCTTAAGGAATTTATTCGAGTTTTCGATATCCTAGCCCAGAATATAATCAAATAAGATTTAAAAAGTAAATTGTAGAATATTAAAATAACGAAATAACCATAAAATCTAAATGGATTTACAGAAATATATACATAGTGTAGAAGTTTAAATAACAAATAGTGTTTTATTTTATTACGATTATTAGAT
>JAPDSC010098781.1:0-16384 GCA_026290005.1 Latrodectus geometricus | reverse complement strand
CGATTATTAGATTATTGACTTATATCTAATAATCGTAATAAAATAAATTGAAGGACTTTATAAGAACAAAATAATTTGATCTAATGGTTTTGAAAAAAAATCAAGAAATCTTTTATTAATTTCTTCAACAATTTACAATATGATTAAAAATAAAAAATAAAATTGGAAAATTATAAAAAGAACTATAAAATATTCTCCAATGTGTGTTAATCTATGAATCAATTCAAAATATTTATTTTATTGACTGAAAATTTGATACGATTTTAACTGAGGTATAAAGTTTTTCAATCTAGTTTTTCCTTGCAATTAATTGGTTGTGAAATACTGTGTTGTTTTTTTAATAAAAACTATACTATTATATATGTTTTAAAGTGATATTTTCTTTAGTTCAAATAAAGATTTTACATTAAAATAAATGTATTGAAATAGATGTATGGTTTTCAGTTAAATAATTGAAAAGAATCAAGTTTGGCAATATTAAATTAGATAGCTTTAAAAGTTTTGAATGTATCTCTAAAGAAAATATAAAATTTAATCTAACTTAAATTGGAGGAGTAAAGATTTGCTATTAATAGATATAGATAACTTAGTTTTACTTCTTTCTTGGGGAGAATTACCCATTAAGGACACAATTAGAAAAAAAATCAAAGATGTATTGATGTGGAACTGAACGGTTACAGTTTATGTCCCATGAAACTTTTAGAGATAATTTAATACTAAAATAACTTGCCTATATTACATTTTAAATGCCTTTCCATATATTTTCTATATATTTTAATATTTCTTTTAAGGAAATGAATATAATTTGGATTAATTTGCCACTATTCATACATGAATAAAATAAAAAGCTAAGATATTTTTTTCATAAAATTTTTAACTTAAACACACCAAACTAAAAAAAAGTCTAATTTTTCCTCTTGTCTGTGGTAAATTTGCAAAAAAAATTTAACTTGATCATAAGAAAATCATAAAGTTTATTGCTTTTTATGTTTAGTATTAACTTCCTATGAAAATCATTAATCTACCAATATAATTAGACCATATTTTCAAGGTGAATAAAATTGAAAACTAAGAAGATTTTTACAGGATCAAAAGCAAATATTTTCCCCATTACTTATTGGACAGTTAAATTACTGTTCTACTCCATAGTGGAAGAAGACACGAAAAATGACTATATGGTATACATAATTTTTCAATGTCAACTTGAAAACAATTGATAAGAAACTTTCTCCATTATATTGATTGTACATCCTCACATTATTTGTCTCATAAATAATAATTTGATTCATGTAATGAAATTGTACAAATTGATTTGGTTTACATATGCTTGATAGCATTGATTTTCTACGTGGTACAATATGTTTTGCCACACAATAAGAGCTTTAAGCAATATCTTAAAAACAATTAATATTGCGGATGTTTTTTTTATTAAAAAATTATACTATAAAAATTGACACTATAAAAAATTATAACATTAACAAATTTGTTTTAAATCTTTAGTTCTGAAGTGCAACAATTAGTTATTTCAAACAAGAAGTACATATCCAGTTCATTTCCTAAAACTTAAAGTAATTGTACTTGACAGAATCTATTTTTTTTTTAGTTTAACACCTGTACAATTTTGAATAGCCGCGGTGACCTGGTTGGTTAGTTCTCGGGGTTCTTAGGGCTTCGTTCTCGTTCCCAAAAGGTGGTAAGTTTGAATCCCGGCTTAGCCGAGGATCCGTTGTGTTCACTAATGTCGACTGGGTTGCAATATCCTCCATGTTCCCATTACAAATTAATATCTCTGGTGGTGGTTGGAGCCAAACTATGAGTCTTCACTGGTTTCAATCTCTAAATTGGAAGATACAGATGGTGCTTCCGTCCATGAGCCGAAAGTCATACTTCCATCTTCGTATGAGGATGCTCTATTCAAAAACGGAAGACGGACTCTCTCAGACTTCATTCGCCTAGTCTCATTCATAAGCCTAGCGGGCTTGGCGCTGCCAAGTGTCATCAGTATCAACAACAATTTTGATTGCATTACTGAATTCCACTATGTTAGCAAAGCTAAATGGATTTTATGTTTTATTTTTACACAAATTACTTTATTACATTCGGCTACATCAAAAATTTCATTTATTTTGAATAATTTACTGTCTCTTAAGCTCGTGTTGCTGATATACCTTGGTACAGTTATTGATACATAACAAAATATTTTCATTGTATATTTTGTCATTAAAATATAATATATTTTATTTAAATATTTATATTTTACATAGCAATATTATTTTAATTTATAAAGAGGGAAATGCTTTAAAATTCAATTTTATGCAAAATACTGAACCATTTTAGTTCACATTGAATTAAAAAAAGCTGAAAGTGCTGTGTATATTTTATTTATTGTGTTTATCTGTTAATAGATAATATTTCTTTCACGCATACATATTGGAAAATAAAAAAATAATAATTTGTGATTGTAGAAATATAGGATAAAAAGAAAAATTATTCCGTAACTCACCAGATTTCGTAACGTAAGAAAAGGTTTGTGATTAATATTTTGAAATCTCATTCGATTTATACATCAAAAATTCAGTATTAGATTAAAATATTTATGTATTCAGAAATAAAATTAGAAAAGAACGATATTTTACAGATTCTTGAATAAATAAATTACTTTTGCTTGAGAAAGCACTTTTCGAAAAATAAATATTCCTTAGCAGTTGTAGATGGAAGCATTTCGATTCTGGAATAATGCGTAATGGCTGCAAAGAGTAGGAAATACATTTTGCTGAACATTATTTTCTAGGTTTTTACAATTTGGAATACAAATTGTCTGTAAAATGCACAATTATCTCAAGTTTGAAACGAAGAGCTTTTTACTGAAATATCAATATCAAGTTTATACTAAAAAAAAAAAATTTAATTTGATCAAACCTTTAAAAATAATTTCCAAGTAATATATAGTGAGTTTTGCAAAAGTTTTGTAAATCGCTTATCATTGCACAAAATGCTTATTTTTTTTACACAATAATGATATTTCATAACGTTATTTAAATTGTATTCAAAGTTATTTATTCTTCTAAATTCCAAAAATAATATATATTCTGTTTTTTAGATTATTAATAATTAGATACAATTTATTAGGAAAACAAATTTGAAAACCCTAATTGCTTTTGTAAAATTGTGAAGCTTATTAAAAATTCCTTGGTTTTTGAAAAATAAGTTGCACTTTATATCATACATCTAAATTTTTAATTTTTAATTTTATATACTTCCATCGTTACATAAAACTTTAGATTTTGAAATATTTTGATACTAGTTTGATATGTATTCTGACACAGTGCATTATAATTTTGGGTTAAAGTCAACTTATGATTCAGAAATTAAATGGCTGTTCACTAATCTGAAATAATTCATCAATTATTAGAATGACATTAGATTCTACAATTTAACAATCCTAGTGAATAAACTAGACATTTTCTTGTCTGAATATTATACCAATTTCGTTTCCATCTTGCCATCAGGTAAATTGCGATGCATTTATCAATCTAAATTTTCTTCAGTTATATTGCTTTTACATTATTAATACACAATCTTTCAAAAGCATCTGGACACCTCCCTGTTGGACTCAGAGAGTTCTGAGACTCAAAATATTTTGATATTGTTCCTCTTTTTTTCATGGCTGAAAAGTACAGAATACTTCTCTCCTAATTCAATGAAATTATTTGATATATAATTAAAATAAACAATTCTACACATATCTCAAATCTAATGTTTCTAACTACAGGAATTAAATGATGCATTCAAACCTAGAAAAATACTTTCACCCCACGATGCTATAACAGCAAACTTTTCAGATGACGCATTGATTTACTTAATAAGCGCATACTGGATATCCACCAAACCTAAGCGCGTTCTTCGAAATGTTAATATAATTTATCAAATATTTATGTTATGAAACGAGATCCACAAAAAAAGAGAAGTTATACACCATCCAATGACACTGGGATTAGAACAATTGTAATCGTCACTTCACATTCTGGGTACTGATATTCGGCTTTTGAGAATTTGACCAGAGAATTTCAATCTTTTTAACTTCCAACGAACAGTCCTATTAGAAGTAACGAATAAAGAACTTTGAAACACCTAAGAAATTTTAGCCAACGAGAATTTGCGATTTTGCTTCGCTACCATTTTAAGAGAATTCTATTACTTCATTCACTATTCTTTTCAGGCTTACATTTTTTTCTGATTTCAATTTGTTGACATTTCTACATTTCACGCATACAACGCTTACACAATAATATCGTTTGCAGGGATTTTAGCTGCTAGAGAATGTTTGAAATTTCAATAACTCATAACACAAAAGTGGCATCCCACTATGAGATTACAGGAATACTTTATTACAGTCATTGTTTAACAAAAATATCATCATTACTTTATAGTTTTCTGTTATGTATCAAATTTAATTAGCTGTTAGATTACCTCTTTAACAGGTATATGGATATTTTTGACCAAATAATGTAAGATATGCATTGGATACGAAAAGTATAAAGGATATACTTTCCCCAGTTAAATATGCATGTTATATTCTAGTTGAGTATAATATTTTACGAATGAAATGGAAAATATTTTATTTTTTATTGCAAATGTTTAAATATATTTCTCAAAGGATATCGGAAATGCTAAAATTTTCAGAATTGTTTAAAAACTATTTTCTTGAAAATTTTTGAGTAGTCGAAAAGATTTTGCTTATTAGATTATAATTAAAATCATGTGTAATGAAAAAGATATTAAAATGCAAACTATTTTGTGTTTCTTTTCAGCCTTAATTTATTCATTGCATTTGGGCATGTGTGTGTTATTTTTGAACTTAAAGTATATCTGATGTACTTTTGAATTACTCTTTTTATTTCAAGTACTATTACCGAATTTCATTTAACATAATCATCCACAAACAAAATGTAACAATAGAACTACGAGATAATGAAGTTGCTTATATACAATAAGAATAAGAAAAGTAATTTTACTTAACATTTTTTTAAGTTTTTTAATTTACAAATATTAATTTTCAATAAATAAAAAATACTTATTACTCAATTTTCGATTTTATAGATTTTTTTTAAATTCCTAAAAATACAATTAGTTATTAATTGATATTGTACATATACGGGTGCATATTCTAAATATGCTTAATATATAGTGTTACTACTAATTAGATTTAAAATGTGCAAAAAATAAGTATTATTACTAAGTTATGTATTTTATTTTCCTAAGTTTACATAAAATATATAGACGTAACTAAGATTTAATTTTCAAAAATATTTAAAACTTAATTAAGTTTATTAAACAAATTTCTTATTCCGAAGTATTTAATTCTTAAAGCGTATAATGTTTAATTTAAGAAGTAATTTTAATGGATTTTAAAATATATTTCTTGAACTTATGTTTACTTTATAAGAAAGATAAAACAATCATTTTCGTTCAAGACACTTTTTTAAATAATTTTAAAAACAAAAGCATAAGATATATAGCGAATAATACACTCTTTGAGATGAATTATTTTCATATTTCTATTCGATGCATATAAATATTTTAAAAAGTTAAATCATGTGTTTTTACATATTTGTGATGCCACATGTCAAATTTACTCGAGTATAGGAATGAAAGGTTTTCGAAGCACGTTTATTTAGTATGCCTGTCTTTCGACTTTTGAAAACGTGGTGGTTATAAGTGTTTGATGTGAATATTAAAATTATTTGACGGAAATAAACAATATCGATCTGTTTTTGTATTTGTTATTATTAACCCAAAAGGTTTTTCTGACATTTTACGCATTTCATTCTTAAATGCGAATGTATAATGATTCTATAAATCTATACTTCAATTAATAAATATAATTTGTGAAATATGTAGTTCACAAAGCGTAAAGAGTTTTATAAGAAAAAAATATTTTTATAAAATTACAATTTTGGAAAAATAAGAGTATAATATTCCAAAATTTAATAAAATGAGTGGAAAAATGTTGTTCTTGTTAAAGAATAATTGCTAACATTATATTCTATTGCCCTTTATGGCTTATATTTTTATTAAATTGACCGTCACATCTGCAACACGGAAAGTTAATATGTAAAAAAATTACCGTCTATTGGATTGATTGACTCGTAAAGAAGAAGGAAATTGGAAAATAAATTTATGTAAAATATTTTTAAGTTTCTAATTATAAAAATAGAAATGAAAAATTACAGCAGAAGAGTCTACATTGAATTTATATTAATTATAAGATGAAAACCTTAACAGAAACAAATTAAAAAAGTGTTTAAGCTCTACAATAACGAGGCTTATGAGTATCTTTCATGTTCATACAAATTTTTCAGTTTTTTTTATTTCTGTTGATAAGAAAATTCATTGTTGAGCATTTTCCAAGTCTTTGTGGCTCGCAATGTGGTTTACTGTCTCTGGAATCCATGTCAAACCAAAGCTTTAGTGTTCAGAAGACATGTTACAGGTTGAACACTCGAAAGATATATACAGAGAATATCGTTTTATAGGTCTTTTGACCCTAAGAAGGAGAAGCATTTATATGCCACAACTTGTTGCAAATTAAGTAGCATCAGATAAAAGAACATACGTAAAGTGCAAAAACGTCTTCACTATGAAAATCTCTATGCAAGGCAGTCAGTTGTTTGGGGCTCTCTCACCAGACAAAAGAGAAAGGCTCAGTTATTTTGGGCAAGGAAACATGTTTGTTGGACAAGACAGCCATGTCTTATGTACTTTTTGCAGACGAGAGTCCAGATTCACCCGAAAGAGAGATTCAGAACGTGATCTAATCTGGAGAGAGCAATTTCACCAGATACCATTAAACCCAAAATGGAAAGACACTGTTACCACAGTAGTGGAACAATGGTTTGGTCAGGAATCTCATTTGGTGGTCACGCTGACCTACATGGGTTCTAAGGAGAAAATGTGATTGGTTTTAGATCCTTGAACCTTATGTTTACTCATATACCGGTGCAATTGGCAATGATTTCATTCTGATGGATCATAATGAATGACCTCATCAAGCTATAGTTGTTGAAGAATATTTTGAGGGTCTTAGATTAGATTGAATGGAGTGGCCATCTTGTTTTCCAGGCCAAATTTTGTCTAGCCTCTGGGGGATCAATTTGGCAGACAACTTGCTGCTGTAAGTCCTTGTCCAAGTTTATAGGAGAGCTGTTAAACAGCCTACAATGTGCCTATTCTTTGCATCTCATTTTGGTAGTTGTGAACTTAATGAAAAGGGGATGCCGCCACTGCATTGAAGCTAGAGGTAGATATTTTATATTAAAGCTTTTTTTGTTATGTTTCTATGACATTTTACCACGTAAACTGTGATTATCCTTTTTTCCAAAAAGTAAGTTTTTCCAGCGAAATTGTTTTTTGTTTTTTTTGTTTCTTTTGTTTTTTTTTTGTTTTTTGTTCATTTATGCATTTTTTTGTATAAAGTTTAATGTTGCAATCAACATAACCTGTTTTACGCACTTGTCATCCAAAATTTAGTGTTTCTGCATTCATTCGTAAATCATGTATATAAAATTAGTTACTCCTAAATCTTTAAAGGACAGTGTATTACTAGAAAAATATTTACTCGTTGTACTCGAGCTAACAGTTCATTTCTGTGCAGCCTTTTTGTAAAATAATGATAGTTATCTTTTTTATCAAGCAGCATTGAAACCAAACTTATTTCAAAAATAAATGTTACTTTTTGATTTGACTTGCTACAACAGCAATTTATTATATTTTTTCTGAGGTCATGAATTTTTTAGGCAGTTGCGTATAGATCAGATATTTATCAATGGATAACAGTTGTTTCTATTTGGATTTGTTTCCATAGATGTAAATTGATGAAACAAAGAGCAACAAATTATTATAAAACATCTTCAGTTAGTTGATATCCTTCATTGTACCCAACAAGAGTTCAAAACTTGGAAACTAGTAGCTTTTTCTTACATATCTTCGCTTTAAAGTAATTCATACTAATGATCTGACCATCTCTTATTCAAATTTATATACAACTTTGGCATAAAACCATGATTGGTAGTTATGTAACATATTTATACATACATTCTTTTATCTCAGAAGCGCGTTGATATTTTTTTTTTCGATTCAGATTGACTCCCAAAATTTAATATTTTTCTGCTTTTTAATTTTGGAAATTTTAATCCACATATTTCAGCAGAAGGATGCATTTTTATTTTATATATTATAAATATATCTCCAATATATAATTTTATAGAAAAATATAGTATCACGCTTTAATAAAAAGTACGTATACTTTATTGATACAAGGAATTTAATTTTATAAGTCATATTAATATCTTGCTCTTAGAAAATATCCTTATTCGTCTTTTCATTATTCAGATGAAATTAACTATTTCAGATTGTTGAACATAGTATTACAAATTAAAAATTACGAAAGATTGAATTATCTTATAGCAGAGTGAAGGATATTTTTTTGATATTATAATGTTGAATTAGGCACACAAAAAAGTACTCTAAATGAAAGCTAAAAAAGCTTTCAAAATTTTATGTTGGAAAACTCAAATTCACATTTCAAAGAATAATGAATTGAGCCGAAGTAACTGAGGAAAGAATGTGAGACTAAACATTTTAAGACTTAAGAAAAAATTGTAATTTAAAAAAGATATAAATATATTCAAGTTTGTATAGCAAAATATTAATGTTATGTGTATAAGAAAATTACAAGTCTATACAATGACTAGAATACATTATATAATGTAGAAATATTAAGGGTATCGCAGTTTCCATACAAAAAATAATAGATTAAGCAATATCATGAAATTAAAGATTAAGAATATCATTATAAAAAAGTAGAATCCAATGATTAAAAAACAATTAAAAAATTTATTTTATAGAAACTATTATTATCTTTATGCTATAAAAGGTATAGTTTTACTGCAATACTAAATTTTTCGTTTGATGCATTAATTAGTGTTAACAGGTTTAATTTTAGGTATACCATGATTTTTGGTTTTAGGTATACATTTGACTTCATTAGCAATACCGAATTTTCTGAGATTATTTTAAAAATGCTTAAGATTTTTTCCCGTGGGAAATATATTATTCAAATCATAATATAATCTACGAAAAATTGAATTTATTATTGTGTATTAATTTTAAATTGATTTTATGAAGGAAAAATATACTTGCATATCCTCGACAAAGTATAATGGTAACAAAATATATGAAATCAGTGCAGAATTGAAGTATCGTGTGTTTTTCTCTCCTCTTGTTTATTACACATTATTAACATAATTTTACATTATCAAATATAAAAATATGTGGGAAAATTACAAACTCTTTATCACGTGTTTTTGATGCAAAGTTGTTCAAAACACTGAATAGAAAAACGAATAGTTCCAGATATTATTCACTAATTATACATTTCCTCAAGACCAAGTTCACAAACATAAACATGATAATTGTGTATGACTTTAATAATGATTCCATTTTATTCAGATTTTAAGAAAAACATTTATATGCCTTGCAAACAATCATTGATTTCTTATTTCTATTTTCGTAAATTTTCTGCTTTCAATATGGTTAATAGAAAAAAGTGTTTTTTATTTAAAAAAAGAACTTACGTACTTGTTGTTAATTTTCTTTTGTTTAAAAGAGAAAAAAAACTTCAAGAATTTTTTACTTCTTTTTAACACACAAATCAAAGAGCCAAATATTTTAATATTTTTGTAAAATGACGCCTGCACATGATCTTATTTAATATGCAAATCGTTCCTTTAACTAATGATATTAAAACATAGCAAATTGTTATTTTAAAAAATATCAAAGATTATTAATACACAATAATGTTATAGAATCATAAAGTACTCAAATAACCTTAAATAGATGTATTTACAGTTTTCAATGCTTCTTTTTGAAGCTTTCAATGAAGATAGTACTTTTATCCATGCTGATTTAAAATCTTACTTTCGAATTAAGGACAATTATTTTGAAATTTATCTATATTTCTACCAATTGGAGCACAAAATTTAATTTAATATTGTGTTCATTTTACAATTTTATATTTTATTACTCTATTCTATTGCTTAAATATAATAAAATAGTATTCAAAATTTTAAAAATAAATATTTTTTCTTCAGAAAATTCAGATTTGTTCTTAAAAAAAAAAGAAACAATTTAAATTTATAGAAACATAAGTTGATAAAGAAATGGAAATCTGTAAATGAAAGGAATGATTTCCAGTCAATACAAACTAGAAAGAAAATAATTTCATTGTGAAAAAGTCTCTACATACAAAGTTGCATTGCAAAGTTGGGAAATATTCCATTGCTTAAGCCATAGAAAAACAAAAAATAGATTGCTTTATAATAAATACTGTATACTTTACCATTTTAATAAAATATTTTTACATTATAGAGGTATTTGCTTAAGAACATTAAAATTTAAGACATATTAATTGGTATTACTTAATAAGCATTCCACCCATGTTCAAGAATTTCTCTCAACATCATCAAGAAAATCAATTTATCATATTAATGAAAATATATCCGCTTGAGATATTTTATTCCTAGAAAATGCAATGAAGTATGCGACATTTAATACTTCACTGCATTGATCCCCGACATCTTCAATTTGCCATAAATTCTGAGAGAAAATTAAACAACGTGTCAAACTAAAACATTTCATGTTTATTTATTTACAATAATATAAATATATTGATTTTTAAGCAATCATTCACACACATCACCTGTTATTTAGCTTAAAACATTTATATTATAACGTAACTGACAAATGTTTATCAAGAATTAAACTTCAAATTAAAATATTTGAGGCTTATGGAGATATTCCTTAAAAAGTATTACTGCATGTTCTGAACTTTTTATTATAAAAACATAAAACTATAATAGAACAATGTAGTAAGATGCATGTAGTTTTTTCCGAAATGCTCGTAGGAATAATTGTTTGAATAAAGATAATTAATAAAAATTTTTTGATATATTATTATTCATCTCACTTCAATCGAATTATATTTCTAAATAAAATAGAGTACAATATCTTATTTATTGATAAAATATCTATAATTAAAATAAATTTGTTTTACTTCAGAAAACAGTTTCAACAGAAGAATTTTTCAAAAATCATTTTTTTATCCTTCTTAATAATCATAACTGTATTTTTATAATTCTCATGAAACCTTAAAAAAAATTTACTTGATATTCTGAACTGAAAGTCATTGATAACAATTAAAAAAAGTGTATTTACTTCCTTTTAAGAATGATGAAGAAGTTTTTAACAGAAATGATTACATTTGGAGTAAATAAATATTATACTCCATTATTTGTCGAACTACTTGAAGATTTATTATCTAATATTTGTGTGTATTTCTTTCATTCTAGTTAAATGTATTTTTTTATATTGGTGATAATATGCATGCAGAAATTAATGTTCCTGCATAATCTTATATTTAGCACTATTTTGATGATTTTATTTTGCATATATATTATTTATTTATTTTGTACTTTTAAAAAGATAACTTTAACTGCACTTACATAAAGGTCGTTAGCAACTACTTCTAAAATTATGTGAATTCACATAGAAGATTTTATAATATTTATTATTTAATTTTTTATAATAGACTATTTTCTCAAATATAATTGATGATAACAGGTAAAATATATTATTTTATAATTCATAAATAACAACAATGATGAAATCTTATTTTATAAAGTTATTTGATTCTTAAAATATCTATTGTCGATATATTATAAAACATTTTATCCGTTATACTAATAAATCCTTTCTCCCAATTTAATTACAATTATAATTATTTACATGATATTAAAAATATGATTGTAACAAATTAAAAAAAGGAATCTTTCTGTTTACTTAATGAATTAATTTAAACATTCGTTTATTACATTATGGAAAATATGCTCAAAATTTGTGAAAATTCACTCTCAAGGTTTTTAAAATAAAGATTCTGGAAAAACATAAAATTTAATGCTATATAAAACCAGACATATTAAAAGGAATGCAAAATCTTGCTGTTATTTGGAATTTCCTCATTAGATTCTTTAGTTATTTCAAATATCGAAATAAAATTTATTTTATGATCTATTTTTCCAATATTTTGAGACATTTTCGACGAGGAAATAACTTTCTAAACATAAAAAAATAATGAATAGAATCTAAAAAAGTATCTTATTTAATATGAGTTTTTAGAGGATTTGAAAATAGAATTTGTGTTTTAAAGTAGCATTATTCATACATATAAAGTTTTGTATACAATATTCATGTTTTATTACATATAGAACGAAAAGAGATTGGTTTCTTATAATGCAGTTTCCCCATTAAACGTTTTTATAAAACACAATTACAAATTTCCTTTTTTACTAACATCCAATTTTTTTCCTTGAATGAAGCATTGTTTATTTTCTTTATGGATAAATAAAAAATTTACTCTTTAAAAACTGTATTTAATATTAAAATTTTCATTATCTATGAATTTAAAAGTAATAAAGTTAGAAATGTGCTTTCCGTAATAAATTTTAAAGTCTCGAGTACATTAACATTTATCATCGAAGAAAATTTCTTGAATTTAAAGAGTTTTAAAATTCTTAAATTTAAATAGTCATTGCAAGGCTTTAATTTTAAGAACAGAATTTTTTTATTTCTGATGTGACATATTTACAATTAATTATGAAACATATCTGGATATTAATGTTAGTAATAATAAAATGGTCTGTTTTCATAATATAAAAAATTTATATTCAAAGCTAACATTTATTTCTATACTGATGTTCTTTATTTTTGAAGCAAAAGATAATTTTATAAAGTTTTATATATCAGTTTTTAGAAAACTAAATAATGTTTTCTTCAAGTATAAAAGAAAAAAATTTAAACTTTGAACATTAATGGCTTTTTGTGTTGATATTTCCTGTTAGTTATTAAAAATATTTGCATAATAAAATTTATTTAAAAATAAATTTGAATAAATAAAATATTAAAATAAAATTAAAATAAATCTTTTATTTAAACTAAATTTAAATTGAATAAATATCTGTTATAAATTGAGAAAATATTTAAGAAACTTAAAATATTATTAATATTGAATGCTTTCCTATCAATAAATATCATTTTAAATATATTTGTAACATATTAAAAGAAATGATATATTATTTTTAAGAATAGGATATAATTAAAAAATAAGATTCAAGCATAATATAAATGCTGGAAATTTTGGGATTGATGTAAATTAATTTTATATATATTTTTTTTACTATGAATGACCAAGGAGTTAACTGAATAGTTTGAGTTTTATGTTTCAGTTCATGAGTTTGATTCCTTCCTTTTTGCTTCTATCCGATTAAATTAATTTATGGACCCAAAACTATCACTAACATGTTGATTAATACTATATTTTACTTCCAATCTAAACATATATGAATAATCTTGAAAATATTTTTAAAAGTATTCATATATGTTAATAATATTCATATATATAAAAGAAAACAAAAAATAAACTTGAAAATTCCCTAAAACTGAATGTTTTACCCTGTTTAATTTGTTTCTTAATATTTTAGCTATCTTATGTGAAAAGTATATTTAAATTATACAAAAATAATCAAGCAGCAAAACTTATAAAAATTTGAAATTGTTACTTTTACAAGGATTTAACTTTGTTAAAAATACTGTGCTTATAAATGTTGAATGATATACACTGAAAATTTTACGAAATTAATAATTGTGGTACTTTTTTATACATCTTAAACATATTAATGCATATTTTTTTCAAAACGGAATTTTAATGGATGTAAATTAATTTACTGGAAAAAATTAATCTATAAATAATTTACAAGTTATCTAGGATACACACATAAATACCAATTAATTAAGTATTCAATGTTAAGAATAGAGTTTTTTTTAATATATGCGAGCATCTATACAATTGATTTTTATTTTATATATTTTGATTCTGTAAAATTGGTATTTAAAACTGTATGCTCTTAATATTTAAGACAAACAATTAGAGATATCAATTATTTTTTTCAAATTTTAACTCAGTCAATATTTTGTAGTTAGTTAAGATTGTTTAAAAAACATTATTTTTTAATATTTAATATGAGTCATGAGAAAATCTCCTGACATTTAAATGAATTGAGAAATAAATATTAATTCTCTTCTTGTCCAAATAATTATTTTTGAGATTTATGGATCAGAACACTAATATGTGAATTTACTTTTAGTTAAAATTTTTTTAAATGAATAATAGGAAAGAAAGAATTTGTACTTAAGTAAAGCTGAACAATTTATAAATTGTAAATTTAATGCAATTTGCTTACATTTTAAAAAATTAAGACAATTTTTTACTGAAATTATATTTTTAAAGTTTGACTTCAAAGGATGACTATATAAGTTGATTGAATGTTTGAAACTTAATCTGAATAATAGGGTTCAATATGACATTATACATATTGTATTTTTCAAATAATAAATTCTATTCTAAAACAAATTTAAACTATAAGTCATTTGTAACAAGATATTTATAAATTTTACGAACAGATTTGTTCCATAAATTAATTTAGACTTTCTTCTAAAGTGTATAATATTATTATTTTTATTAATATATCTCTATCAAAATATTATTAGATATGAGAAGGAATAAAAATTTCTTGACTCCTTAAATATATTTAAATTGTGTATGAATGCTGAAACAAAATTAATATCTTTTAATATATAAATAATGAATTTTAGAGTAATAAATTTAAAATGTGTTTACTATACCATTTCTAATACATCATATATAATTATATCACAAATTTTCTCTTTTTTATGCAGTTTTCAAATTGTAGAAACTTACTTTAGTTTGTTGTTAAACTGAGATAAAAACAGCTCATTTTAAATATTTCAATGTTAGATACATTCTTTTAGCCCCATTTGCATTGGAATTAAATT
The DNA here is from genome assembly GCA_026290005.1 of Latrodectus geometricus. NCBI lineage: Eukaryota > Metazoa > Arthropoda > Arachnida > Araneae > Theridiidae > Latrodectus > Latrodectus geometricus. The sequence continues at coordinate 1,417 of JAPDSC010098781.1, read as the reverse complement.
AAATCATATATTTTTTTAAATGAAGTCACATATATTGATTTTAATGCAAATATTTTCAAAAATAAAGTTTGTTCTCTCAGCTATCAAACATGAAAAACATTTAAATTATGCTCAAACTGAAATTAATGTAACTCTGCATTTAAAAGCAAAATTTTATAAACATATATTTTTGAAACAGTCTAACAAATTAGTACCAATAATGTGATGGATTCAATTTTTAACTCAGACAAAGACAAACTTATTTTGTGGGAAATTTTCTTTCCATAAAAAAATGATGTTTTACCATAAAAAAGATGAATTAAAATAATAAAATTTATCATCAAGGAAAAATAATAAATGTATATCAACACTGAATCATGTATTATTGGTTATAGTTTTATAGTGCATATCTTAACTTATCATTTAAACCAATCTTAATGCTATAAATGTTGATCTATAAATTAAACTAGCATGGAAATAAAAAGCTACGAACATGTAGGGAATTCTACAAAGTCACTACCAACTGCAGGAAAATTCTTCTTTCAGGAAAAGAGAATAAATTTTGAATCAGGAAACATTTAAAATATATTCTTTCACATGTTAGAAGGAAAACTTTCCATTTTTGCACATTTTCTTTTGAATTTTTTAAATAATAAAACAAAATCCATATAATTCTATTTATTGAATAATAATAAGATTGAAAAAGAATATATTTAAAAAAACCCATTTGGTTATGAATGTGGTATTAAATTAAATCTTAAAAATATTATTAACAATACAAAAACATTAATTATTATATTTATGGTATAAAGAAAGGTAAACTGAAGTCCATGGCACTGAAATTCTGATTCTAGAGTATCTTATTATAAAATGTAAATATGATTAAATTCCTCATCGTCCATTTCTACTCATTTTCTGTTTTCAAATAGACTTCTTAGTTTTATTCCAGTTTAAAAATATTGAAGAACTGTGTTCTATTTTCAGCATGCAGTATTCCCTTTATTTCCTTTTTACACTATTCAGGATCATTTGAAGTTGCTTTATGTACCCATAACCTTTTATTGCGGGTTTCAGTTTAATAGATTTTATGTTCTTTTTACAGTTGTTTGAAAATATTTTTTAATACATGAGCACAGAAGTAAAGAACTCTTTCCTTTACGATCTACAGTTTTCAGACAATATGTAGCTGAAAGCAAAAGAAAATCCTGTAGGATCTAAGTTAAAGAAAAGAAAAAAGATTTTTATCATCAGTTACAATGTCAGAATTAAATCCAATTAGGATTATAAATTTTAGAAAAAAATATAAAGTTAAAGGAGTAGTCACTTATGATAAAAATTAAAAACTCTCATTGTTCTTTTAAGTTAACAATCATTTTAAAATTTTAATAAAAATAGTTTTTACTCAAAACCATATAAAATTTTAATAAAATAATTATAA
>JAPDSC010098773.1:0-11668 GCA_026290005.1 Latrodectus geometricus | reverse complement strand
CATAACGTCTGTCAGAGTTTATGCCTGGATGATTTCTGGTTTTTGCAACAGGTAAATAGAGTAACCTATCAATAAAAAGTTTCTCTTAGCCTTAAGCTACCATTACACACGTTCAGAACATCTATTTCGTATTTTTGAAGAGTAGTTGGGGTTGAACGCAACCAGGTCATAATAAAGCCGTCACTATTAAGTTTTGGAATGCCCTCTCTCTTCTGAATGAAAGCAATAAAATGGGGTGGAGGAAACGGGGGTCAATACGCGTAATAAATCCCCTGCTTTCCTCACTATATGTATTGCTTCTGAAAATCGTGAAACTGAAAATCGGAATTTTCTATATTGCTTGATTTTCTGTAAAGATTCTGAGTTATGTGGAACTGGTGTTAGGTTCTTAGCAGTTCATTTCTGTCGATATTGGATCTCCACAAAGGGACACTCATAATGACAGATAACAGTTGTATGGAACTATCTGCCAAAATTCTTCGCTGTTGGATCTAAATCCAACAGCGAAGAATTTTTCTAATCATTTCTGCACATTAAATAAATGCACAGTAAATTTCAAGTGTTGATTTAAAAATTTTTACCATGCGGTACTCATTTATCAGTAAAATATTATCGTGATAATAAATATTTCTTTTGAAATATTATTCATGCTTCAAGTTTTTTAGCTTAAATAGTTTATAGGAATAATTTGTAAGAATTTTTTAGTTAAAACAATGAATAAAGTCCTTAAAGGATTTAATTTTCTCCTCGGTATTTTCAAATCATTCAATTTTTGCTAAGTGGTCTATGTCTCTACCTACTATTTCGATTACCTACTACTACCGCAATCAATAGCTTTCTTCTGTTAAAGCTCTATCAAGTGACGAAGTCGACACCTGATGCGTATCCCTCTTTATCAGATCTCATAAATAAAAGTATATTGTACCGTGTTTAAATGATGCGCAGTGAGCTCCAGCTGCTTCACAATTATGTCAAAGTAAGGGTGAGCAACAACAAATGATTATTTGTCCATAGTTCTTGACTCCATCCATACTCAAACAATAACTCTTATGATAACTGTAAAGTTTGTTTTTTATTTCTGTTTTGAAATTGTGCTCATGGCAGCAACGGATCGCTCAGCCATATCACGAACCATAGAACAGCACATTCAGTTTGTAACGCATCATCCATTCAACGACGCTTACAGCAGAGTGATCTGTCCACAAGAAATCCATCGCTTCGTCTAACCTTGACGCAGAAGCACAGACGCCACCAATGGAGCAATGAAAGAAGGATATGGAATGAAATTGTCTTTACTGAACGCTTCAACACCATGATGGGTTCATTCGAGTCTGAAGACACCGTGGAGAGAGGATGCTGCGTTATGCACCAGTTATTATGGTATGGGGTGGTATTGGATATCCCCTACTATGCATGCCTTGTCAGTACTTTAAATAGCCAGCACTACATCTCAGAGGTGTTGGTGTTTTTTATCTTTTAGACTTGCCCACAGCGATATTTCAACAGGATAATGCGCGACCACACGCATCGTCCAAGGATTTTTTCGTCAATCACCAGATGGAATTGCTACCCAAGCAGGCTTGCTCTCCGGATCTTTCGCCGATAGAAAACATGTGGTTTATGGTTGCTTAACGACTGAACCAGATTATATCCCCAGCTGCCACATCAGATCAACTTTTGCAACGTAAGGAAGTTGCTTGGTCTGCTGTACCACAAGAACATATCCAAAGTCTCTTTGACTCAATGCCGAGGCGTGTGGCAGCTGTGATCTCCAACAATGGCAACTGATGATCTTGGCAGGAACCACACTTCACGGAAGCCTATGAATTTAATCATTTGATACTTGGTCAACATGTTATCTACAAAATAAATTTTGTTGTGACATTTCTTGTCTTTCTTGGTGTTGTGCCATTTGGGTAGCCAGTAGTGTAACAAGGAAATTAAAAAGAAAGAGATTTAGTAGAGACTAAGTACAACCATCACTTGAGAGAGAAATAGATTTTACTATTGCCATCTCTACACAAATCATCTCTACACATTTTATCTCTACACATCACATCTCTACACATTTTAATGTTATACACAAATTAACTATTGAATACCACATCTTCCTTTCTAAATCAATCTATATTAGCCTTATACCATCAGAAGAAGGGATGTTCGATCATTTGTAAGTCATATTTGAAATTGGAAATCAATGAATAACAGATGATTCAAGTGGCGAAAGGTGCTACTATTATGGCGCATTGGTTGGTTGGGTTTTATGGCGCAATGTCCAAAAAGGACAAGCTGCTATTATAGCGAATTAGAAGATAGTATAATTCAACAGGACATTAATTTTTTTTCTGGCATAACTTTAGTTTTTAATACATCTGAAGGGAAGCTTTTTACGAATTATTTACCGAACAAGTAGTTTAGAACAAGAATTCTCGTTTCGCATTTGTGTTAATTGCGCCAGATTTTCTTTTTCTTTAAATTCTTCTTCCTTAGATTTTAAGAAAGTTACCAGCTGTTATGGTTTTAAATGCATTAATTACAACTTAGAGTTAATACAACATTTGCAAATTCTATAGACAAAATTCAGTAGACTTTTCAAAGAAAAGTAATTATATAATTTTACATTAATGTTTTATTATGTAAAAATAATTTTACATTGGAAATTTATGTAAAAATAATTTTACATTAATTTTACAAAAATAATTTTATTATAATTTTACATTAATTTTACATAAATTTCCATTTAATGTTTGAAATTAAATACGTTTCCTCAATATATTTAAATATATTGAGTATATTATTTAAATATATATTTAAATATAAAACTTGTGTTCACTTTATTATTTTATTAAATTCTAAAGTTTAAAAATGAATTTTGTGATAACTTCCTGACATAATTAAGTTTAAAATTTTTATTCTATGTTAACGTTTCTATGTTAGAATTTTGTAATTTCATGACAATAATATAAACTAATTTTGGTTATTCCATTTTAATGTTTACATGTTAGAATTTTGCAGCACGTTCGTGACACAATAGTATAAATTAGAATTAACTTTTTTATTCCATTTTAATAAGTTATAGATTAGAATTTTACAGTTATTATATTTTTATAAGAAAACAAGTAATGTTAGAAGATGTGATTTGAATTTAATACTTAATGAAAGCATTTTATGCGTGAGATATTATTATTATTATTAATATTTCTTTAACATGAGTTGAAATTTAAATAAAATTTATCTGAAAAATTTCCTGTCGTATGAAGTAAATGAGTTATCTGTCATCCGCTCTGTCTAGGTGTCAGCGTCACCTAGGTTCGAATCCCAGTGTGGATGCACTTTCTCTCCCTTTCTCTTTTGTAAATGGGTTGTGAATAGTTGCTTGCTCTATAAACGAGTACCTATGGCATGTGTATATTGAGGAATCTACGCCAAATAATTGTGATTCATTTGGAAAAGCGGAGCAGCGCCCATCATATTGCCAGCCTAGCTGACACAAGACAACAACAAATGAGTTATCTACTTTTATGAATTGTTACTAAAATTTATCATTGTTAAATTAAATTAATTTTAATACTTTATAAAATTGTTAAATAGTTATTTTTTTAACAATATTAAATACATTGATATTTAACCCCAATTCATTTGAATAGGAAATTTAAACCTTCTTTGCATGATTTTTTCTTTATTGGTGAAACAAATCAAGTTGATATAATTCATGTTCAAAATTAAAGGAAAAATGGTTAAAAAAATCTTACTATATGTTAATAGTATAAATTTAGCAAAAAATAATATGCTAAAAATTTCCATCCTCATCCAAAGTTAGATCATTAGCTTAGTACTAAATAGAAATAAAAGAGGAAAATAACAGAAACACGTGTTACAAACCTTTCTTCCACTCATTTTCAATCTTTTTAGCAATAGAAACTCTAATATAATAAAACAAAATTATAAACGAAATCATACGTTTATTGCAACTACAACAAACAGCGGAATGAGACAACTTTAAGCACTGATAATGACACTTGTTTATTTTTGACAGCTATGTTATACAATGGACATTAAAAAGGTATCCAAACACGATCAACTTAAAGTGAACTTGTTCTTTTATATAATTTTTGGGCATTATAGGTTATGATGGAAATTTCCACCTTTATGCAAAGAAGGGTTAACGTATTGGTTATCGAAATATTTGACAACACAAGAAACACGGCCATTCTAAAAAAAATTTTAGAATATTTTACTGCACATGAAATAGCCATTTATGAAAAAAAGTACTCATAAATGATTGCCCATTCTACTATGTCAGAATCATTAAGTCATCAATGGCCTACTGGATCAGGATGTCTACTGGTTTCGGACATGGATGTAATTTCTCTCATGTCTTTGTCCTTTCCTTGTATGAATGGTTGCCGACCTATCTCCTGTATTCCTCTTCAGTGTGAGCTACAAGCATAGAGCTCCCAAAAAGTATCCGCCATAACCTACCTCATGCTGTGCTACCTTTGCTGAAACCCCTTTCCATGACCGCACAATTTGTATTTGTTTGGAAAAATGAATGGAGAAATTATTGGTTGGCTGCATTGAACGGATTTTTACTTAAATGCAAGGGAAACATCTAAATCTCATTGGATGTTCAAAAAATGTTATGTTGTTGAAAATACAAATGTGATGAAAAGTGTTTATTACATGGGACTATGTATTTGTGTCATTATTTTTACTCTTTGACTGTTGGAAAGTTTGTACCAAAATACTCTATGAAATCAATGTCTATTATATATTGTGATTTAAATGTTACTTGATTTAGTACATTTCAAGCAAAAGCTTCTTCATTGGTGAACGTGAGGTGGTGTTTTTTAGAATTTGATAAAATATAGCTAGAGTGCTACATTCATCTAGCCTATTTTGCTTCTTTAATAGATTTCGCAGTTGTTTCAGCTGCAATAGTTATTAATATCGCTGTGTGATTCTTAGCAAACATTCATTGATGGAATATTAAAGTTTGAGGTGTTGAACAATGGAAACGCTCCCATCCTCAGCATGCACTGTGTATATGAGTGGGAGTTTTCCATGTCTCTTGGGACACTTAGAGATGGCTACTCTCAATGAAAAATTCTCCGTTTTCAAAGACGCGATGGACGTTAAAATGCTTTAAGCAGTCCACAACATGGTGTTCAAAGGCGGTGGATATTAGATATTAGAGGGTGGATATTAAAAGAAACCAACTAAAAGCCTTACAGTATTTAGGCTGTGCTATGTCAAAAGCTATTTTACAGTCATTTACACGAGTTATGATAATATTCCTGGTTAGCCAAAATCTTAGTTTTTAGAAAAAGCTTAATTGAATTTCGAATAAATATTTAAAAAAAAAAATAAAATAAAAAAAAAAAAAAAAAAAAAAAAAAAAAAAACAACTTTGGAATATATTACACATTACAACGTAACGTTTCCTTATTGAAAACACTAAGCACATTTTGTCATTCTAAACCATGTGCAAAATGATGCAGTTACACGATAAACCTTCGTTCCAAATTTCTACATGAACGCAACACATTTGTACTTTTATGTTTTTAATACGTCCTTCTTCGACTCGTTCAGCTTGAATTCAGTATTGATCCTGTTAAATTCCAGACACGACGGATCTCAATTGAATGTATGAAATCTGATAATGTCTTGCAATAATTGCTTCAGTTCGGAATAGGTTACGGAAATATATTATGAATATAAAACCAAATCCTTTTTCAATCACTCGAATCACAGAAACATTGTAAACTCAGAAAGCTCAAAATATATTAGCGGAATTTAATGATGTTCAGCAACTCCTAACAGCTGAATCGCTCTGATACGACTGAAATCGTCCTCTTCATAATATGAATGCATGCATGTCTGTCCGTACTTTGAGAGTTTCTCAAATCTTCTCCATTGGAACATGGGAAAATGAATGTCTCTTCGATTTTAAACAATGGACATCTGAAATTCTTAGACTCCCAGGATTGAAGATTCAAGCAATTGTAGGCTTCATTACTGGCCACTATCATTTCAGGAAACATCTTCATACAATGGGGCTTTTTAAACAGGAACCAATTTGTAGGAAATGCCACGCAGGGGTAGAATCAGCTCATCATATCCAATATGAGTGTGATGCTCTTGCCCTTACAAGATTCACTACTCTAGGTAATCCATATCCTAAAGAGTTACACCTAAACTCCATTGAGGGCCTATCAGACTTTATAAACAAAGTAGATGACCCAAGACAATGGAACTAGGAAAAAATTGGGCTTGGAGCATGGTACAAAATGTAACAATGCAGAGGTGTCACATATCTGACAAGCTCAAGAGAAGAAGAAGAAACAATGGACAAGTTGAATACATCCCATACTGTAACATGGACGAACTTCTCAAAGAGAGACTCTTGTTGAAAGAAGGAAATCCATTTATCTAACATGATTTCATCTTACGTTTTCGAATCCGCTTACATTATGGAACAATGGATGCAGTTTTCTTCATGGGGTTGGATATTCTCCTGCTTTCCTTGCTACTTACAAATTTATGAAGACAAACAGACTTCAAATGTTCAACTATGCGCTGTTAAAAAAAGAAGAAGGATACAATTTGGTTTTCATGGCATTCACTACCAATAAGATGCCGAGTGAGAACATCTGTGGGATGGCTCTGCATGCAACAACGAGAAATCTCCCAGTCGCTGCATGGATTCTGCAAGATCACGCTCTTTTTGAGACTAGCTCACATTTCGCGCCTATTCATTCATAGCGAGGCAAAACAATTTTTTCCTGGAATCATCTTTGTTAAATTACAAATAGTCGATTTGTTTTTCTGAAAACGTGTACACTTACATTGAGTGAAATTGTATTCCAGAAAAACGGGCTAAGTGCGAAAGAAGGCAGCCCGTGTATCTCGTTGAATTTAATTTTTGAAATAAAATGGATACCTGGAATAACTTTAAAATTGATTGCTATACCATTTGACATCAACGGTTTATGTATATATTGCATATTTTGTCAGATATGGCCATCTATTAATATTGAATTTTGTTGCGAGCCTTCTCACATAACACTTACTGAAACAGAGACACGTATCTTTTGTAAATTTAAAAACTTTATTGAAAATCTAATCCATAAGATTTTCTTCATCTGTAGTTCCAATTTTCCAATTTTCCATCCAATTTTCTTCATCTGTAGAAAAATCATGTGGTTGGTCAAATTTGAGAAATAGTCGATATTGAGAATTTTTAGGGTTGCCCTTCATTTTGCTATGATTTAGTGGTTCACCACGGAGGTCCAAAAAATCAACTCCATGAAATATTGAAGGAGTGGAAAAACAGCTGAATCACTTCAAAAATAAATGAATTAGCAAAAAGAAAGGCGTGAAATCAAAAGAATTGAAGCGGTGCGGATCAGCCGAAAGGAGTGTCAGAAAAACTGAAATATTTTGGAAACCATTCTCATTCTGAGGGAACAAACGCGCTTTCCAAAGCAAAGCTTCGGAACAGTTTCATGCTGGCAGGTCGCCACCTAGAAGCTGAGTTGCAATCTTTGAGCCAGACGCACAAACAACGAAAAACTTCTTAATTGATTTTCATGTATCCACCGTTTGAGCTTAATTTTTTTGTTCAATTTTTTTTTCCAGTTTTTTATATTACGGTAAAAAAAACTTGAAACTAAGTTTTTTTTTTTGGATAACCATAAATCAATTGTTTCAAATATGAAATTTGCCGAGTTACTTTTACAAGGAGTGCTATGGCTTGGGGTGGTCTCATGGCATTCTAAACGCTTAAGAGGTTCTAAGCACTTTATGCTTGGAATGGTGTTACAGAAAAAACGATTATTTTGACATCGGTGTTTTTATTGGAGAATCGTAAATCCCCTGATTTACTCCAGATTTTTTTTTAAGCCATTAGTGTGGCATTTCTCCCATTTCATTTGACTCTTGCGCTCATGCATCAGAGTATGGCGCAGCTTGTCCTTTTTTGGACCTTGCGCCATTAAAATCAACCAATCAACCAACCAACCAACCATGCATCAGAGTACAATCAATGACTTCAAGTGGAAATAATATGGGATACATTTTCAAAATCAGAACATGGTTTGGAATCACCTGATCAAATTGACATTCTATTCATAGTAAATCTATGCTTGGAATAATTTTTTTTTTAAAAACTTATATTTAGAACATTTTGCAGGCCTTATGATAGGAAACCATCATAGCTGAAGAAACCCAAGATCATTTACCTGACGGCTTGAGGAAAAGTGAGTGACCCATCATGAACTTGGACAGTGGAACTGACAGCTGTCCGAAATTTCATTTCGTAATTTGAATGTGGACTCCGATGTAATTTATAAATAAAAAGCATCGAATAGTTGAATGACTGAGGAGGAAAAAAGAATTTTCAAGGTATCGAACAAAAAGAAGTGATGCGATCGCCTGCAAAACAATCACGTGATTGGCGATTGATGTGCTTCTTTGAGAAAAACCACAAAAAAATATTTTATTACAGGGAAAAAAAAAATGGCATTACTATTCCCGATTTTCATTAACAAAATGTTATTAATGTTTTTTAATTGGGAATATTTTATTTTGTATGCTTCTTATACATTATATATTAAATAATTTTTTCCAATAAAACTTTATTTGATTAAATCGAAAACCGCTATGTAAAAAAAAAACAGCTTTAAGATTTATTTTTTTCATTTTACAAACTATTTTATCAGTCCCTATGAGCTTGTAAAAAAGAAAAACTGCTTTAATAAATAAATATTAAATATATAAAAGTGAGATTTCATGTAAGTGATTAAAGTTATTTTTGATTTTCAATACAAGGCAAACGGAATAAATGCACTCCAAACTGCCTGGGCCGTATAAGCGCCAAAGAACGCTTTGTGCCAGAGGCAGCAAATGTGGAAAAAAGACTTTAAATGTATATTTTTCAATTAGAACAAGAATGATAATTTTGTTGTTGTTGTTCCTTATGACACTTGGTGGAGTCACGCCCACCCATCAGGGGCTGGGCGTTTGAAGTCAGAAAGAACGTCTTTCGTTTTTGAACAGAGCATCCCCCTACGAGAGTAGAGGTACGACTTTGGCTCATAGATGGCAGCAAGATTTGGGTCTCCCACTTAAGAGATTGAAGCCAGAGAAGACCCATGGTTTGGGTCCAAATACCTCCAGGGGTATTAATTTGGAATGGGAACATGGAGAACATTGCGACCACGACATGTTTTACGAGTCCGAGTCGCCATTAAGGAACATGATGGATCTTCGGATAAGTCGGGATTCGAATTCACTTCCTTCCGGTAACGACAACGATGCCCTAACTAACCAAACCACTGGGTCCTGAGGCATAATTTTAAACCTCAAGACATTGAAAATACTTTAAAAAATTGAAACAAAATTAGAAAATTTTCAAAAGTTTTTCATTTTTCAGCGCAGAATGTATCATGTATGAATTACTTTCGCATTAAATTTTAACAACAGTAAAATTTAGAAAAAAAAAAATGAAAATATAGTCTTTTTATCAAGTGAGCAGGAGAATTCCATAATTAATATAAGTAAAAACAAAACTTATTTAAATTTATTTTTTTTTTGCATAAACAATCAAATATTAATATATAACGTGATTTACATGCTATATGAAATAAATTTATCTTTAGTTAATAAATATTTATTTTTAATAGTGGTATCAACAGAGACAAATCTCCAATAATATATAAAGTAACCCATCCCACTAAGATATTGGCCAAAAGTTTCTGTCCAACTTCTCACTGAAGAGCTAATCCCACTGACAAAATTACTTATTTTCGATGAGTGGAAAAAATGGTATATTCAACATTATTGGTGAAAATGATTACTTGTTTAACTCACAGACCAATGATAAGTAAAATAAAGTGATGTACATATGATCTCAACTGTAACGAAAAAAACAACCACTTTATGGTTAATAAACAAATAATACACGAGGAACAACCACTATACTGTTAGAAATCTGCACGGTGAGTGAAACAGATTTTTTTATTTTAATCATGCACTTTATAATTAAAAGTATTATATTATTGTAACTGGAGGAATTTTATTATTTTTTTTCCATTGAATAAGATGTCTTAAAATTATTTTAAGTGGATTCCGAATCAGGTTTGGGTGGTTCGGCATCTATCAAAAACTATTTAAATATGTGTTCGAAATGCATGTGGGATTCCACCATTCCTATCCCACCCACACCAGAACATTCAGATCCCACGACAGCTGACGATTTCTCCTTTGAAATCATGAACTCTCGGGTATTGAGAACTCATGATGAGAGCTCATGACAAGCATCTTTCGATGTTTCATAGGTGTCCAAGGAGAACGTTTTCGTAGATCATGGTCATTCATCGTAGATCATGGTCATGGTAATATTTATGTATCTCAAAGTTCATAACTCGGAAGACTCCTGAAAATCAACATACTGAAACACATTACGAACCTCCCAAAACCCAACTGTAGCTGGATTTGAACTCGGAATCTTCCATAACGAAAAAAGTAGTTTTATTAAGAAACCGCCGTACCAGTGTGATATACGTCTAGATTATGTACATTACTGGTACAGTAGTCCATGGTATATCTTGTGAGTTTCACACACCAAAGCAAGAACACTTGTTAATTTGTCCTGTTTCGAACCAGTACTAAATGGTGTCCTTCGCGACTTCTTGTTTCATAATTGAGGAAAATTATCCAATTTATGTGAATTCAGTTATTGGGAACGAATGTTGTTGTTGTGTGGCAGCCAGGCTGGTAATATGGGGTGCGCTGCTCCACTTTTCCAACTGAACCATATTTGGTGTGGAGTCCGACTTCCTCATTACACACATGCCATAGGTACCCGTTTATAGGGTAGGCAGCCATTCACACACACACAAAGAAAGGACAAAGACAAGAAAGAGAGAGAGAGAAAGTACATCCATACCCGAGCCAGGATTCAAACCCAGGTCCCACCCATCTGTAGTCAGGTACGCTAACCACTAGACAGGTTGGGCGGCATTGGGAACGAATGAACGTAATAAAAAAATCTCAAATTTAAACAATTACGTGCGTGTCAAACAACTGTCACAAAACTATAACTCATTTTATTTTAGAGAAATAATTATTAGATGAACTTACAATGATTTCCATACATCAAGGGAAGAAACCTTAAAAATTCCCTCCAAAAGCTTGCATGATTGCTCAAGAAGCTGCGGAAAATTCTCGCCTGAGTTCAACTAGCAAAGAGTGATCTAATAGCACAAGTAGCTGACATTAAATGAAGGGCCGCTGGAAGAAAGCAATTACTAACCCAATAAAGAAATTGCATTTTTTTTTAATGTAAGATATTTCATAACTGAAAAAGAATTTAAAAAAATCATTTAAAGAAATTATTCACTTAGTTTAGGAATGCAATATTGTTCTGCTGGTTACTATAAATTTTCTTTCGAAAATCATTTTATTTGAAAATACACAAAACTCTCTATTGTAAACTTTAAAATACTCATTTTGGTTCATTCAAACTGCTCTTTAAAAAGTAGATGAGAGCAGCAGGACACTTCACGATACCAACAAATGGCGTGAAAAATACTCCACCGTGAGAGGAACGCAGCGCCTCTCAGAAAATTGCAATCATGTGACGTTTCTGTCTTTGTAACAAGGT